>PTEX01000088.1:608741-702512 GCA_003342815.1 Eudromia elegans | reverse complement strand
AAAAAAAAAGAAAAAAAAAAAATTAACTGACTTTCAAAACACTGGAGAAAAACATAGGATGGTCAAAGATGTTGTTATTCTTCTGACTCAAACACGTCTTTTATTTTTAAATGATATTTCACAGACCATTAGTTCCTAATGTGAAGAACTGCCTTTGGACATTAAGAGTAATAAAAAATCCTTCTGCAGTGAAACTCGTGTTCAAGTTTTATTTTTAAAAACATTTTTAATTTGTGGGCCTCATACACAGTTATCACAAAGATACCCTTACTACAGTGATTTGCACTGGTTGGCCTTGAAAAAGGGGGAAAGTCAGAAGGGTCCTTCTTTTGGGGAGGTACATACATAGATAGAAATTCTCAGGTAGATCAGTGTCCCCAAAATTGCATAGAAATATTTATACTGAATATGGGCAAATCTACAAATTTTCCTAACAGAACCGAATCTGATCTAAGAATGTAGGAATGAGACATCTAGTTTGATACAGAACATGCTGATATCTACAAGTACCTGGAGATAGATATTATAAAAGGTAGGACCAGCACACAGTGCCTTTCATGAGTGCTTATTCTACCACTCCTGAATCACTTCAACACTCAAAACAGTTTCTCCGGAATTCATAGTTTAACAGAAGGTGGATCTGACTCCAGACTCATCCCAAGACCGTGAATCCTTGAGGATTCGGCACCAGATTCTCTCATGAGGACAAATAATTATTCATGATGGTAAATGCTCTGCTGACAGACCCACTGTCCTCATTGTGGTCACCTAACAGACAGCCAGAAGCTAGTGTCTASTTTTGTCTACTAGTAAAGTAGCACTGTTCCTCTTTAGAGTCGGTTAAAGATTAATGGAATAATTTTTGATTGCACGAGTTAGTTTGTGGAAGAACTTTAGTCTCTTTTGTCTCTATCTTAACCACACGAGCCTTCTTCCTCCCTTGGCTAAAATTTTATATCTATATTGCAGAACAAAAAKGTGGGGATTCTCTTCACAATTTGACTTAATTTTTGACATCTTTGWGTCTTCATTTTTGATGGTTTGCCAGAACATTGGACTACTGTTGTTGTATTATCAGAGGATTCCAGCTACTTGTCAGCAAACATCATATCCTGGAAAATAATGAGTTTCAAAATAAAGATGAAAGGAAATTTACTTCTTGAAAGGCTTTCAACAGATGTGGTTTTTACTTTAGAAAAATTGTGCTTCAGTGGCTGTCCTTCGTATCCTATAAAGGTAAAGGTAAAAAGGTAAATCTGTTTTCATCAAAGTGATTCTGCCAGACATCTTGGTGGAATTTCTGGAGCTACTCAAGCTTCATTCAGTTGTATGTCAGCATTTCAGATGGTTTCTTGCACAAGGGTCCATGTCTGCTGTGCACAAAAGTTACAAAATCCTGAGGCSTTATTAAAAGGTTGAATAAATTATTTTAACAAACATTTAGCAAACCCAGCTCCCTGGCTCCCATACATATAGGTTCTGTGCATCTTTAAACACAGGAATTTTTAAAAGCTATTAGGAATAAAAGTAATACGAAAAGTAAAAGTTAAGATGAAAGCCATGTTGACTTTTACAAGATAGAAATTAAAGAACGAAGATAATTAACACAAAAACTAAGTTATATAGCCCAGAAGGTTTGAAATTTATAGTATAAAATAAGACTGAGCCTCTTAGACCAACTAAAGTCTTAGCAAGGTTTATCTGTTCCACCAATTGCCAGGAAAATATGTATTTCAAAAACCTGAAGGGAATTTTGATTCTATTCAGGTAGCATCATCCCTTTGTATGCAAAGGGATACCCTTTGTATGGGAGCACCATCCCTTTGGTAGCTCTTTGCTTTCCTCAGTAGTTTTTACTATTTTGCAGGGAAAGCAGTTTTATATTTTTTAAGTCAGTCTTGGAAAGTATTCTGAAGCGATTTTGAACAGTGAAGCCCCAGATGCTAGAAGTCAGGCACAGCCTATTKAGTAAAATAAGACCCAAATTCCTGTATGTCAGGATTCTTCAGGAAACTTCGTGTTTTCTAGTGAAGTAATAAGGTCCAGAGGAGAGATATCWGCAAGTTACTGTGGTTCAAGACTCTCTGTCTAAGGGGACCAGAATTCACTGGAGCATCTGGACATAAAAGATGAGAACCACAGTCRTAGAAGACAGGAAGTTTGAGGTCTGAAGCTACATAAAGACACTTCTTGCGTAAGTTCTATGCATTTACTTTGTTCTAGTTAATAAAAGGGAGTGAACAAAGAGAACATCCACAAAATTATCCATGCCGACCTTCCAGATTTCTGAAGTCTGACCAAASAATCACAAAGACTTAATCTCTACTAAGATTTATCAAAAGATAATGGAGCTGAAGCTAAGTAGCAACAAAGCYTTCAGAAACAAGCCAAAGTGCTCATTGCTCTTGCACACTTCAATTAGTTCTGAGACGCAAACCTTTGCTATCAGAAAACCACCTCCCACCTGTAAAGCATGTACAACAGCTTTCTCGAGGAGAAACTCGCTAATGTGCATGTTTGCTTCATTCTTCTGCTTTGCTGCAGTCAGATTTCATTGTACTGTGGACTGGCTCAAAGTGGCCAAGACCAAGGCAGAAGAACCATAAGCATGTAGGGAAGCTTCTGGTGGCAGGGGCCAGCAAGGATGGATTTCCATCCCCCTCCAGTATTCCAAACCATGAAACAGATGTCTAGGATAACATGGTGAGTGCAAATTATACCCAGTTCTGGAAGGAATAACTTATGCCTTTGAACAACCTTGGATACAAGAGAGAGCTAGCACACATCCTAGAGAGAGCTAGCACACATCTTACAGCATAATCTGAGATCAAAATACAAAACTCTTAACAGCACGGGACATCACATGCATTTGAGAAACCCCCTGTTGGGCTTCAGTTCAATAAACTGATGAATAGTGATATAGCTGTATGGCAGCCCTTTTTCCTCTTTGACAGGTATGGTGCTGCTAATATTCTGCATGCTAATAGCTGACAACCAGCTTCATATTGCTTAATGAAACAGGCAGGACCCAGACTCCTAGGGCCCGGCACTCACCAGGCTACACCACCTAATCTGCAGCTGACAGAAAGATCTAGCAACTGTGCTCTACCACTGATCATTTTATCTTGAATGCAATTATTTTAAAGATATTTTATTTCATGAAAACATCTTCATTTATATAGCAAGAGCAAAATCTTAGTCCATATCACGGGGAAAGCATACAGGCACACAGAAGTAGTGTGGAAGAGCATTATCTGGCATACTAGGATCTAGGCACATGCAAAGTGCATGTATGTGTATGTATATAAATATTGTGAGATCCCGGATCTGAAAACATTTACATGCATGTAGGTTCCACTAGGTGTGAAATCTGTTTAGTTCTATGGTCAATACAATCTCTAGATTTACGGGCACAACTGAAAACTCCAACATCCACAACATAGTGACATCTGATTACTACTACAGAAATAGCAGGAGGAGGCACAAGCTGTTTCATATACCCAGTACCCTTGCTACAGGGTTAGAAAATCCAAGGTTACAGTTAGCACCAACCCTTGATATAAGGCTTGAGCAAGTGTCCAGCCCAGTGTGAAACAGCTTGAAACAGCTTTTCCCTTTCTGTTTGGAGCCTACTGATTCAGGAAAACACACCTTTGAATGTCCTTGCTAAATGAATACACTCAAATAGCAATCACTTTTCTGAATGGGAAATATGTAAAATTCTGAGTACTTTATCATGTCCCGAGATGAAACTTTCCTGAAGACATATACAGTTTTTTATTGAATTTGACCTAGACATCACCTCCAGGCATCATATCATGTTTGCAACAATGCATTGAACATAATTTTTGTATAAGTCAGGTCATACATACTTGCAAGCTATCTGTTCCAACATCCACACCAAATAATCAATGGCAGTGGGTCCTTCATGTGGGTTTTTTTATATCTTTTAACTGTAGGAAATGACAGATATTCCAACCAAGACCTTTCTTTGTAAGACTTCCCTTTCAGTTGCTTATAATTTTGTTCATTTTCTCCTTACCCTTTGGTAACTACTTCAGGCTGTTTTCTTGCAAGATTTCTATTCAGAAATAGTCATTTGTTTCTGACTAGGGAAAAATACACAGTTTTGTCCTTGTGGAATAAAAGCTTTACTTTGGTGCCTGTATTGTTCCTTATATTGGCACAGGGACTTGCAATTAGGCAGTCAAATGATCTTTTCATGAGGAATTGYCTTTTGTCATCTTTGGGAAATGTGTCCAGATTTGGCAAAGGTTTGCAAGAAACAAGTCAGGGATGATTGGGTCCTCATATGAAAAAGATCTCATTCCTTACTCTTTTGTTATTAGTAAATGTCTTTGGCTAATTGAGAAATTCCTCCTCTCCTGCTAGTATAGGGACACACATTACTCCACAGCTAAACTGACAGTATTTGGCTTGGTGCGTTCAATGGTTCTTGCCACACTCAGGCCTAGGTATCTAAAACAGATGCTACTGACAGGTCCTCTGATTTCTCTGTGTGCTTCTTCAAGTGCCTCCATCTTGCATATCTGACACAATAAATGTAATCTTTTAAATACAGTACCTGGATTTCTTCCACCCTATGACAGAAACACAACATTGTACATTTAGTCTTGCAAAAATCACATTTCCTTCTACCATGATTACTGCAGGGTGAAGCTTAACGGCTTGTAATTATACAAGAGACAGTGGATGGCTCTCACTTAACATGTAGCATTGGAAAGAGATAGATCTTGTCTGACCCTTGGTTCTGGCAGCAGTCAGCAAGAAAGGGTAGCCAGTTTGCAAGGGAAATTTATCCCACACGGAGAGAGACATGTGGTACAGATTGGTCAAATTACCTTGACAAGTGCCTTTTTCTTGCACCATCTACCCATGTAATTATCATTTGACTCCTAAATATATATATATCTCTATGGTTAGTGGTGTCCTAAGGTAACAATGGCCTATCCTCATCTGCTCAAATCATGTAAGGGATAATACTTGAATTTCTTTTCCACTGAAGCCACAAATCCAGAAAGAAAGGGATGAGAAAAACTAATCTGTTACCATAATATTCAGAGGTTCTTCCCCTTCAGCTTAGGAGCTCAGAGGCGTCGGATGCCATCAGCAAGGTCCCTGTATGACAGCTGTTCCTAGATTTTCAGGCAGATTTCAAAGAGCTAAGAGGTTGCTATAAAAATCAATAGAATTACATTTTTAACTTTTTAAATGTCTCATGACTCATTTTTCCATCTTAAGCCTTTGGGGATCCATTTCCCAGCTTCTGTTTTACAACCATGGAGGAAGATTTTTTTTCTTATTTTTAAAAGCTGAGATTTTGGTGCACTCACGTGATTGCAGTAGCGTAAAGTCTAAAAGCACACACACTATTTCTGTGAGAGTGCTATGAATTCACCAGCTGCAATCTGCAAGGCTTTAGTGGTATCTTTTAAGATGAACCAACTCCCTTTCTCCTTTCCAAACACTGTCTTGTTCTTCATGTCACTGTTGTCATTCAGATCTGACAGTATTATTTGGAATGCTTTAATATTGACTTCAGTGCTTTGCACAGATCATTACTATTTGCACATTTCCCATTTCATATTCATGTCTTATATCCAGGAACTCCAACCACCATAGCATCAACTATTCCTGTGTAGATAGCCTACCAGAAGAAATTAAGTATTCAAAGCACAAAGCTTATAAGCTCCATAATTACAGATTGCAAATCCTTGTAGTCTATTTACAAGAATTCCTTCTGAAGAGTACTAAAGCCTCCCTCACTGCATTTGACATGCTGGATTCATAAAACAGCAGCAACAGCAACTTTGCTAAAATGTTCGGATGATTTTAAGAAAGACAGCTAGAAAGTCTCATGACTAATGCCAGCAGCTCCAGGAACTCTTGGAGAAGGCAAAAGATTCTTAAAATGGGAACACTTGATCATCACAGAGATTGCAAAGGATGTAGGGGATAAGTTTAAATTGAATATCAAAATACAAATAAATGAAGGAAAGCTGAAATGGAAAGATATGTAACAAATGTGAAAGGACCTTTTGTTTGTTGAAAAAAAAGATGATGCTCTCTGCATAAAAATCAATGTGCGGATAGACCAGAAAATCTTACAAAAAGTTTTTTTTTTAACAATTATGAATGATCGCTCAAGGGAATTTTTATATGTCAGTTTTATACTTCTTCATGTTAAATGAAGTGAAACCACTGAGGCCTCAGGCAGCTAACTGCATCACCAGGCAAGGATGGAGTTAGTAATTTCCTTTTTTATCTGGACAGTAAAAAATATTGCTGTGCCACCATAACTTATAGCTTGTGACAAGGCAAAACTTTATGACTTCTGGATTTCTAAGTGGGTCGTAGGAGAAAAGTAAAAAAGTCTAATTTATCAGAATCTTGATTTTTTTTAGCATAATGACTTGAAGATGAAGATTAAATTGATGGATTAATGCGCATTTTCCTGTCTACCTCTCATTCTGCTTGTTAATTCTAGAGTCCCAGGGAAGGCAACATGAACTAGCTACTGCCTAAAGAAGGGAGTTCAGCTCGGGTAACTTTTAACATTTCCAAAGCAAACTGTTCAAATTTGATAATAAATGAATAAGACAACATTTTTTTTTTCTAAGCCTACATTGCAGGAAAAAAAAAAAAAACTCTCTTCCTCCTGATTTGACTAAGGACTGGAAGCCTGATGAATAGGAGCAATCATCCAAAAGCATGACTGTCAGTCTAACTTTGCAATTTTAGTGGAAGATCTTTCCTGTAGGCTACAACAATACTGAGATTGGGTTAAAGAATTTGACTTAGGCTCTTCTTTTTTATTATTTTTGCATAGAATGTTATCACTATGCTACCTCTACACTGCAAATATATTTTTCTCCCAGAGCTCTTTCCAGTCAAATTTTTTCCACGTGAAGCTGAAGGAAATTCTAATAATTTCTTGCCTAAATAATCACAGATAATGCACTTTACTCTGAAAGGAGTACTTTCTTTTTGGTATTGTCCACTATCCATAAATCTCAGATGTTTATTCATCAGGGCAGTGATTAGAAACCCAGTCTTCCAGGCAAGAGCCCTGATCATTAAGCTATGGAGTCTGAATATTTGCTATGAATATTTTAAGTATTTTATATTAAGTAGATTATCTTCATCAAGAAGGCATGAGTGATTCATCTTGTAGCATGCTATTGTGTGATAGCTGGTGCATTCTTGATCTGATAGAAGATTTTCTGGTGGGAGGATAAAATGTGTCTTCAAATCTGTGTTCCAAAGTAAGCAGGAGAAGAAAATGAGCCTGTGTATTATGCATGAGTGCCCTACTCACTAGGCTGTTGAGCATTTGAGATGGGTCATTGAGTTTTGTTTGTGACCCAGGCTGCTAAAGACATTCTGAAATATTGTGTTGGATCAGGACTTGCCTACACTATCAGTAACACACACACATGGTTTGTGAATCTTGCTGTGGCGTAGGCACTGAGCAGCCTGTATGTTCCTGGTCCCTGCTTGATGGCTATCGTGCCAAGTAAAAGAGATGAAGACAGCTAGGAATTCTGCGGCTGAAGCCTCAGTGCCAAGACTCCCTGAGCACCTGCAGGGTTAGACAACAGCTGAGCATCAGTTTGTTGTCAATATGTGTATTAAGTTAGGAAATTTTGTATATCAACTCTTACCAGAATCAAATCATCAACTTTTTGAGTCCAAAACACAGGMATGCAAGAAAGAGTAAAAAACCAAAGACATTCCAAAAGCAAATATTTGTTCCTGAGTAAACGTGCTCAAAAGGAGCTCTTATAGAGTAGTCAAGGACATGGCTGAGCAGCAGTGCTTTGATGGACCTCATGCTCCACGCTCTGCTCAAGGGCTGTCTGAAGGACAAGCATAGTCAGGAGTGGGTGCCCATTGCTAGATTAATTCATGAAGCCTGTGGCCCTTTTTCTTGGAGCCCTACTGCTATCATGTGGCCAGAAAAGAAGACAGCTAGGATCATGCAGCTGCCACCGTCACTAGAATAATTAATTTAGCCTGGAGCAAGCTTCTGTGTGTCTCCAAGGTGCCCCGGGAAAGAGAGCAACCAAGATTAGCTCACAGACTATCGGCTGAACACTTCAGAGATGAGATATCAAATTGATTTAATTCATATGTTTTTGTTTTTGTTGTTTTTTACTGAAGTCCTTGAAAAAAAAAAATGAGTGATTCAGGTCAGTGCATGTAAAAGCTTCAAAGGGATCAGGATATTTTTGTCTTAGTAACTAACAGGCAGCCCACTGCTGCAAACATGCAAGACTTTACAGGTGATGTCTACGCTGATAAATAAAACAAGCTAGAGCGCCCTGAAGCCAAATGTCATAATGGCTCACAGCCATCAGCTAAACTCTCTTTCCCCTTCTCCAGTGTGGTCTAATCCAGTCTGCATATTTAGGGCAGCCCCTAACTTGTGTTATTCTCTGAAACACGCCAAGGTTTGGTCTGGGAAAGTGCTATTTGCTGCAAGCCAGAACTGTGACAAGGACACGTGCTCACAGTGGAACACGATGGACACTCAGGGGCTAGCGCTGTCCTGACCCGGCTCGGTTATTTGGGCAGGCATAGTCACCAAATCCTGTTGGCCTCAGTGAATTCAATCAGCACCCATAGCAGAGTCTGTAAAAACACAAGTACCTCCAATATCAGCGCTGGAAGCTGTTTGTATAGTAACCTTTAATTCATCAGCAGCTATGAAGAACAGACTCTAATGAGCATCATTTATATGAATGTCTATGATAAAATAATTCTCACTATGCAATTATATTTCCTCCCTGCTGTATCTTGCTTGTGTTGGTTAGGAAATTTTTTCCATTTTTTTTAAGAATGCATTCAATGCACCAATATGTCTATGGTCTTCACTGTAACATTTTTAAAGCCCATTTTATTAAACAGTTTTCTCTCTTGTAACTTGGAAGGCAACTAATTGGCACATCTGAAAATCAGACCATTTTTATTGAGGTTCTAAATATAACCAAAGATGCTAATATTAAACCCTTTTGACATGGGTCATTTTTTTAAAAAACCTTCCAGAGCCAGTCAAGACTTTAATCCATTCATGACTGAGTGCTGACCAAGAGTTCAATAACATCTCAGGAAAAACAATAACAGCTGTAAAATTATATGTCTATTCTACTGTTGCAAGCTGTGAAATTCTGACAAATTCCTCAGAATCTGTGCGTTTTCCTTTTTTCCTGATCAGTGCAAACAATCACACTATTAGCAATGAAGCTCATGGGCAGTAGGAGACAGGACAGCAGAACCTGCCTCTTCATTTGTAGAGAAATTGTGCTGGGTATTGCAAGTGCAGGCGTTGGATCTTAGCCTACTTTCCAAGCTGCACACACATTCACACTGAATTTATGCTAGGGATAGAAAACAGGGAAGGAATTTAGATTCAGAGTCTTTTCCATATTGCCTTGGGTGTTTAAATCAGCCTCGTTGCTGCCATTAGAAAGAATTGTTTGGGGGCATACTTTAAGTTTCATTTTTCCTGATTTTTGGCTTATGCCAATTTATTAAAATCATTTGTTGAGTTCCAGCCATCATTTTGAATTACAGAGACCGGTTTAGTGGAAGACACTTAAGGGAAGCCTATTTCTTTAGTAAAATCAGCTACTGCAGTAGGGTTTGGACATAAAACCTAGTGGCAATACATCTGCATATCGTATGGAAGTGGCATTTTTTAACATGTATTTTTGTTAAATTCAAAGAAACTTGCCTGCCATTTAAGGCTCTGCCTGCTATGAAAGACATAAGCCCTGATGTAACTATCACATCTTTGGCCTTCTCTTCACTCTCTAAGTGGATCTGCACGAGTCACATTAACATTAATGGGAATTCCATGCATGCATCACTTGGAGAAAATACTCCCTGTGATATTTCATCAATATGTCTCTAGGCAGGTAGGAACGGCATAAATCATGTGCCCAGCACACTTTCACAATGTACATTATTAAAGCATCAGAGCAATAAAAAATAAAATAAAAAGCACACATATTTCCAAACACTTTCTTCTTAAAATAGTGAGACGGATCAAATGGAAAAGCTTTGAGAATCCTGTGAGGAGAACATGACTTAGCTGCATATTTTCCTGTAATTACAAAAGATCTAAAACCTAAGCTCACCCTTTCGCCTTCCAGAGAGAGCAGTGATGTGATAATAAAAACCGACCTCATTATGTAAGCAAGTCACAGATAAGATGCACTCAACTTATCATAAACATCCAGAGGGTGAAGAGAGAAGGGGGGAGTTTACATTGGAACTGATTGACCTCAGCGCTTTGTTTTGTTTTGTTTTTTTCCCTTTTTTCTAGGAGAGATTTCTTTCCATAATTTTAATATTTCAACAGAAATGCTTAGGTGTGGGGGAAAATAGGGGCTGGGCAAAAGGTTACCTCATGAAAACAGCGTGTGATAATCAATCAGGACTGTTTTTCACAGCTCTCCAATTCTGCCCCAGCAGGGGCAGGAGGAGGACAGAGAGGAGTAGACTACATTGCTGCCTCAATCCTTCCCAAGAAGGCTGCAGCAGGAGAAAAGCAACAATGGTCTTTTCTCTGGCAATTGCTAAGCAGTTAATTTGAGGCATATCCAAACTGCAAAACGCAGAGGTAGCACTGAGTGAGCCAGCCCCATAGCCAGGCATAGCTAGCAGCATTGCACGACACTGCACTCCAGGCAGTCAGGTGTAGCATGCCTACAGTTCTTCCAGGAGCCAGCCATGGAGTCTCTCGTTGGATGCTGAGGATGTAGCAGCAACAAGCTGAAAAGAGCAGCAGGAGAAAAGGAAGAGCTTCCATCAGAAGACAGTCAAAATAACAAGGTCTGCTGGCAAGAGAGCCATCCTATTGCCCTTCTCACCTCTCTTTGAAATTACATTACTCTGCAATTTTCTCTAATAAAAGAAGTTCTGGCAAAAAAGAGAGCATCCTTCTGGAGTTAAAAAATAAAAACAAGTTGAAAGCATTGCAGTGCAAGATCTGCCTGCACAAACCTGCAGGAGGAGACACGTGCCGCCCAAGCACCCCTCTTTGGTGTTCTCCCTTGGGTGGCAGGCGTGAGGTTGTTCCCACTGTCATTCTGCCACTCAGATGGCCAGGATGAGAAAGTCAGCATGGACAGCAGGAGCAGGGGCAGTGCTGGCAGGTCGCAATGAATTCTGCCATCCAGTACCAGTAGAGAACAAGCATGACTACTGAGGGCTGAGTTTTCCTGATACAAAAACATCTCCTCCCCTTCCCTTTCCCACATTGCCATTCTGGCAAGCAAGGATGAAAATGACACCACCTTTGAGTTAGAAATCGGGTTTTCTGTGTCTCGTGCTGGCAGAGATGGTGATGCAGTCGTGCTCCTCTCTGACTGCTCCCTTTTTGCTTTCTCCTTCAGAGCAGCACATTGAGTGTGGAGAGTAGCAACAAGGACAAAAGATCTGGGCAGCCACCAGCATAACCCTCTAGTTAACATGTGTTACAACTGTTCAGCTGGCCCCAGGCCATAAAAGACAGGAGCCTCCTAAAAGATTCACTCAAGAACTTCAGCCTAGGCCAGAGTACTTCACACCACCAGTTGGTATCAGGCAAATCTATGGTTGTCACATAAGGGAGCACCTGCACACAGTTCATGAACACAGGACAGTTCAGAGAACTGCTCGCTTTATATTAGTATTCAAGATATCCAAGGCTCATGCTTTAAACTTCTACTTTTTGAGAGATCCCATTAAAAGCTGAATATATTCATAGTTAAAATAGAGAAATTAAGGGATATTTAACACCTCCAGGAAAGCTGCAGGCTTTCGATTTAGGAAAAGCAAAATCTCAGGTATTGATTTTGTCTAGTGAATAAGCATCGCAGTAAGTCATATGGGGATTAGCTAGAAAGAAAGGAGAGTGTTACAAGTACTTTGAGATGTTTCATTTCTATGTTTATACACCTCCAAGCACATTAGTGAATCATCAGTGCTACTACACTACAAATAATAAATAACATTAACAGTAGAATTCATATATTTGTATTCCCCTGTGTGTTTATGACAAACCCATTTAAAGATGTTTTCAGCTGTGAATGCATTAGAAATTATTTCAAACAAAAAGTCTCCTTAAAAGAAGGTGACAGTTTTAAATACTGGAAATTTAATGGAATAGACACAGAATAAACACAGACCCCAGTACACCAACTCAGTGAAGTACATTCAAAAGTGAAATAAATGACATCTTTTCAAGTCACTCAGATTTTGGAGGACAAAATATTAGCTTTTATCCAGTGCTATTCCTTATATTATTTTATGTCCGAATTAATTATTTGCACTAGGGCAGTATCAAGAGGAATAAGAATGTATTCGCAATGACTTTGTGGGCCTGAATATTCCTGTGAACTAAATCTAATTTGCATTTCTAAAATAGGTGGTCAGAAGTTATCTAGGACATGACTGCATTTGAGCAGCTTCAGTACTTGAAGCAAAGTTTTCTCCTACCAATGGAAAATACAGCAAACATCCAAACTGAGGTGCATGGCAAACTTTCTGAGGAACCAAACTCATGCGTGTTGATCAAGAAAGAGGAAATCAAACTGCAGAAGTTTTGCCACATGTAGCCACACTTTCATCTCTGGTGTCACATGTTTAAATAAAAGATTCTAGCAAAATGAATAAATAAATAAATAGTCCAAGTATGTGGAACAGTAGCAATATATTCCAGTAAATATACCCAGTAAATGTAACTTCTTATTCTGTTTGAAGAATCCAAGGGTCATTGAGATATTTTCCAATGTATTCATTATTTAACAGTACTCATTGGTGCACTCAGACCATTATTTTTTATTCAGTGGATGAACCCTGCAGAAGGCAGAACTATTCAGGAGTTTCCAGTCAGGTGATGCAGGTTAGCTGCAATTAGTCTAACCAGGATGCTCCTTCTGGTTTTGAGCTTATTCAGGTAGAAACCTGTGGCAGGAACATTGTCATGTGCATGTTCTGATAGTGGTTTCTGCAAATTTGAAATTACCTTACTCCTCCTAAGCTTGCTTTCCATGAAAACTCAGGCCAGGGAAACTAAATGTGATGAATGTCAAAAACAAGAGTGGAATCTGAGTATCCTTCCAGCACTTGATTTTTGTGATATTTCCCCAGCTAATGCTCAAAGATCCTGGAATGATACAGCCGCAGAAACATGAGAGAAAGGGGCTGCCCACATAGCTCTAGTTTATACAGAGCCACGCAGTCTGCAGTATAACACACGGAGTAACCTCACGAGAGCAAAGCCACCCTCCTCGCCCCAGCACAAGCATTGAGGGATGAAGCAGGGCAGAGCTGGGGAGGGCTACGGTACAGGGACCATCTCTGCGTGCCACGGCAGAGCTTCAGGGAAAGGCTGACGAGTGGGGATGTTGCTAAGGAAGAGAGGAGGCAGTGGGAAGGACCAGGGACGCATCACCGTTCTTCTGAGGACAAGTTAAGGTGCAATAAGGCAACCAGAAATGCTGAGTGTGGCTAAGGGACAAGGTCCTGGGAGGAAAACGATGGGTGTGTGCTGGGGGAAACAGCCTCGCCGTGGAAAAATGGCTTTCAGAGATGTCGGCGTGAGTGTGGCCATCCACTTGCACGCGAAGGAGCCTTAGCCAGGGGTTCAACATAGATTTGGATCCAGGGCTGCAAGCCAAGTGGCCCGTGGTGGAGGTGGGAAGGATTGGCTGTGTAAGGTGGCCTTTGCACAGGTGCATATTTAGTAGCTCACAAAAAGGTAAGTGCTAAAAGTGATTTTGAATAAGTTACATTTGTGCAGTTTACCTCAAAAGTCCCATGCCTTTCCTCAGAGACTTGCAAACTCGTTTTTCTGCATTGCATACCTCGTGAAAGAGATGATTTGGAGGAGAAAGTTAATTGAAGCCCAGGTCTTGTGTAACAAAAGTCACGACAGCATGGTTCAAGGGGTCTCCGTGCGTTTGAATTGTCAAATCAAATAATTTAGATGTCTTTTAGTCTCTACCACTCTTTTGCTGATGATACCTTATAGACAGATGTAATAGAACAACTACTGAGAAGCTAACATTGTCATTCAAACTTCTGCCCATATTTTGTAAGAAAAGTAATACTTTTTAGATAGAGCTTAAAACAAAGTGTAATTTAAGAAGATTAACTGACAATTTAATGGATTGAACCAAAGATTGTTTTAATTTGCAAATAATCTCCTAAATGTCATGAAATCTCTAAAGCAACATGCAAACTATTCTGAGTCCAAAATAATGAGCTATTGATTCTTTTGTTATGAAATCACTCTGTTGGCTGGCAATATACCTTTGGGCCACAATGTATTACATGAACAAATTACAGTACCTGATGCTGACAATGAAGAAATGACAGCAAACTTTTTCTCATTAAAAGCTAAGTTGAAAAAAATGTCAAAACTATCTTTTTTTTTCCTCCCCCAAATAAATAAATAAATAAATAAATAAATAAATAAATAAATAAATAAATAAACACAGCTCCTTCAGCCTGTGATTTTGAACATATACCAATTCAGCATATAAACACTGATAGAATGTACAGTTTATTCTGGAATTCCTGGAGTTGATTTTCTGCTGAATCTAAACCACTTGCATATGCAGTGGAATATATATATACACATATTTATGCATAAGGCTTTAGAGAATTAGACAAATTCCAGAATCTATTTTAGGTGTTGAAACTGTCAAATCCAGGTAGGACATAAATGAGTTAGACACCCAAAACCAAAATGCTCAGTTTTCAAAGTGATTGAGAACTGAAAATTCTTGTTCAATTCAAAGTTTGAATATACAGCACCTTTGAAAATCAGGATGAATTACTTGAGCATATGAAAGACAAAATTCGTTATAGTAGAAAACGAAATTGATTCAGTTCAGCCATTAACTCAGCACCAAAACTATCTCTGAATTTGTGCTTTCTCAGACTCTCAATGAATTATTAGAATAGCTAAAATATAAAGTAAAGCAGAGCAAAACCCAAAACCTAGAGAAATTGCTGTGCAGAACCTAAATTTTAGGTTGGAGTCACATGATATGATCATAAAATGTATGCTTAAAAATAATGTTTGTTTAAAAAATATTCAGTCAACGTAAYTAATGGCCACCTGTTTTTGAAGGTTGCTGAGATCATATCTGCTATCTCAATAGTCAATCCTCTAGTCAAAATGGGTAGACCTGCCATCAGAGCCTACTCTAGCCACTGCTGACATTGGCAGAGAGAGGTAAATGAAGGGTAAATGAGGGTAGCCTGCAACTGCCCCGAGCCAAGCCCTTATCATGGCCCAATCTTCAGCAGTCCTTTTTAGTCCAGTTTACCACAGAAACTAGACCTTTTTGTTTGTTTTACCATAGCTCCTGTCTGGAAGTCACACATCACTTCCCAGGGAGAAAGCCATGACTCCCCCCTCCCCAGAGTCCTATCACAGCTTCTACCTAAACACATGTGCTTCTCCAAATTGCCATTTCTCAAGAAGACAGGCTGGGAGCAGAGAAGGAGCACATACAACAGCACACAAAACTGGGGCTGGATGGAAAGTGAGTTTTCCATCTCTGAGCGGGATCCTTGCTCCCCGGTGGAGACTGCACTGCTTCATTCTCTGACAGCTCTAACCTTGAGCAAATTTAGTGTGTCTAAAGGACTATACCTTGTACAGCAAGTCTTCCTACTGATGTTGTCAGAAATAAGTTACATTTGGCCCTAGACTCAAAGATGTTTTCATGATGAAAAGACATGTAATGTGGAATTAAAGAATTCTGCTTCTTGAATAGAGCTAACAGAATATAAAAACACTTGATCAAAATTTGTGGAGGTGCCTGGTGGGACCAGAATATATTTCCTGGATACAAAGTGCTCCAGATTCCTTTTTGATTCATTGTTTGCTTTTCTTGATGTTTATGAGAGTATTATTTCCAKAATGGACTTATCTTCAAACTGTCTTTTGTCTCTAAACAAGTAAGGGTCATTATAAATTTGGTGTGAAATTCATTGTATTCATCCATTTTAATAGTGACTTCTTGCAAAATAGTATGTAGAGTTCATATATAAAGRCAAAATTTTAAAACTGCTCCAGGCTCCACATTAAAAATGATTCCCGTTTGTGTTGATTATCAAGGGACATTTGGAGAATCCCCAGTGATCACAGGACATTTCCATATAGTCTGTCATGTTAAGGTGAAAAATTTGCAAGGACAGTCTCACCATCTGTCATCAACTCGGTTCGGTGACACAGAGGACYGCTCTGAAATGGTCAATAGGCCTCATGCATAACAAAGACCTTGCACTTCTGTATTGTTTGTGTTTTGACCTGGGCAGATAATCCTTCAAAAAGGGAAGACTGTGTTTTTTTCTTACACTGTGACCATTTCAATGATGCCTTTTAAAGAGAAATCATCCATTCATCAAGAAAATAAATTTAAAGAATTGTTTCTGTGTTACTGTTCTGCTATACAAATATATTGCATATATTTTACTAACAGCGCTCATGAAAGCTAGTGAAAATCTGGTTTGCTAAACTAAAGGGCTTTGTGAGTGACATAGTCACTTCATTTAAACTGTAAATCTAGATGGTGGTGAATTCTTAATACTCTGTCAAGCTTTGTTGCTAGCCGTCTTTCATTACAACAAGATAATTTAAAAGAAGACAGCAATGTAGAAAGAAAAAAAAAAGCCTTGCTGCAACCTGACATAGCCATGTTAGTTTATTTGTATAGTCRCTCATATAACAAGGCCCATGTCTCATAGCAGAAGTCAAAGATAACCTGTTCTTACCATGATGTCAAGCACCACTTTCCGCTTGCAAATACAGTTCCCACATACAAGAGATTCCTCTCCAGCCTATCAAGTTTGTGCCTGACACTCTTACAATATTGGTTAAAGAAATTAAGAAAAAAGTTAGAAAAAAATGAACTCCTGGGGAATGTTTTTAATCTTGTCAGGTGTGTACCTCAAAGACTGGAAAAAACAAGGCTAATAAAACATTCACTCAAGTGCTCTGCCAGGCTGGAAGTCCAAATACTAACAAAATGTTCAGACACAGCCAATGCTAGAAACAAATGAAATRAATGAAAGAATGAACGAATATATGATGGGATCATCCCTTCAGTCAGTATAACAGGATCCTGACAGGATTTCTATGTTTTATTTAATTGCCCTCACATACAATATTCCCAKGTACAGGAGTGGAGCAAGTCTATTCAAAACACAGACAAGACTTCAAACAATACAATCTGCATACTTAGATGTACTGTTCTCATAATTGGTGAAAAATTGTTGGTTTTCAGTCCATCCTTATATTTCCCTAATATACCAGGCCTTTTAATTACTAATGAAGTCAACACTTTTCTTAGCACAGACAGGCTCCACTGATGTTAAAGGGAATTACACTAAATTCTGAAAGATAAATAAATCCCTTGAGGTCCACTCTTTCTCTCCCACCTGCATCATGCGCAATATATCAGGAATACAGAATCACTTAAGCACAGGAGGGATTCCTCTTAGCTCCCCTCCTTATTTTGTATTCCACTGAGCGTGGTTGCCCGTAAACAAGCAGCCATTTATTGTTATATTATTGCTTTATTGTTCTAAAGGGATAACCTTTTTAATCACATTTCCATGCAGAAAGTAATATCTGTAGGACCATGGACAGGACAGACTGAATGCAAAACCTTTGTGATCTGTGAATCCCAAAGCTCTAGGAAAGGATCCAAAAACAGGAATAAGGACTTAAAACCAGAAAAAAAAATCTCATAGAGACACCCTCCACTCGCAACCAAGATTAGAAATCGCTGGACTGTGTGAGGAGCAAAACCACTGATAGTCAGGGTTTTTAGAGAGAACCTCTGTGGAGCTTGCGGCTGTGTGAAATACTGTTGAGGAGACTCCCCGCATGGCGCAACGGGTGCTGAAGGCTCTCACCGGGTCCCTTTGCTCCTCTCCAGGCAGCTTGGGTGGCCTTCAGTGCCAAGAAAGGGCAGCTTAATAGCTCTGACTGATTCTGTGGGCATAGCCAAAACACAAATTTTCCATTTAGAACAACCCTTATTTTGCAAGCACTAAAACAGGAGTTATCATCAGCACAGGGAAGGAAGGAAAATCATAGATTTGTGAATTTGATGAATTTGTGATTACACATGATTAAGATGCTGTTAGCACAGTGAGATCCACCATAATATAAACCTACCTCTTCACTCATTAGGGAAGAGGGGTATTTCATATGTTCAGCTTATTTGCTGCAGTCTTACTATGTTATACATACAGATATATGCTTGCAATTGCACGTGTCTAACAACAAGGCTTCTGCAGCACAAAGGGCAGTGTAAACAAACCCATCTTGCCTTGTCTGCAGATAACCTGCACATAACCCCAATAAATGTGAATTGTTTCTCAGGAAGCATCTTGTTTACTTGGCTACAGATCTTCACAGTTTATCCCATTCATGGTGGCAAAGAACCAACTATATTTCTGGAGAAAAGAACACAGTACCTAAAAATAATTGTCCCCTAAATATTATGGCCTTCTCTGAGTAGAAAAGGAAGACTATTCACAGCAGCAATAACAGACTGAAATTATGTTTTGTATGGGGGGTTCTAAAGGAAATGAACTGATAGATAATTTCTGTAGCGTTAACTGTGACCAAAATGTTATACTTCTAACACTAACCTAATAGTATATAGAGTATGGTATTCTGTAGAACACTCTTAATTATGTCATTAATAGGATACCAAAACTTCCATATATTTTAAGCATCTAAAGGTCATTAAGGAATGCAAGTGAAAATCACAGAGGTCCATACCATGTGGACTTCTGAARCTCTCTGGAAGACTCTTAAGAAAATATTACTTCAGTGCTGTGCAAAATTATAACTATATTCRTTGAAGGTAGAGTCATGGCTTGCTTATTTACTCAATTTTTCAAAACAGCCCACCATGCAACAGAGTACAAATAAATTGCATACTTCCAAATGAGATTTCCTCTAAACAACTTTGCTGTTTGATAGATGACCTTTTCCAATTACAGCTACAGTCTCACGCCTCTGGCTTTAGCTTAGTGGCTTGGAAGTTGCCAGACATCATCTCCTGCACAATATTCACTGTGTACCGGTCACCTTTACACGTATCTGAACTATAAATACAGCTTTATGTACTCTAGCTAAGTCTAAACTAAATTCYTCAAAGTCCTTGAGTACTACAGCACTCTGGTAAATATTTGAAGGCAATAAATGATAAACTTGCCAAAGGATTCTCCTATTTAATGTATTTAATGTATTTCTTTGAAAAGAAGTAATCTAAGGAATTCAGATGTCTGGGTTATATATAGTATTTTTTATATATATATAAAGTATATATACTTTATATAAAGTATATATAAAGGGTTATTAGTAAATGGAACAGAACCAGGACCCATTTTCTGGACCATCATGCAAATGTCATGGCACAACTCACACCAGCGCTGCTGAGCTCTGCCTCCCCACAACCAGACAACATCAYCTGGCTGGCCTTCTGGGGTAGATGTAACTGTAAATAGGAAACTCTTTGCAGAAATCCCTCCTGTTTCCCCCAGTGAAAATTCAGAGTAGGGCAGGACTTTTCATCGATTTCAGTTTTCTTCTTGCAGCCCTCTCCTTCCATCCAGGACCAGGGCTATGGTGAGGGAGAGGACTCAAAAGCCTCCCCATAAAAGAATCAATTTGTTTATCTTTKTCACTTCCGCCAAAGATTTTCTATTGCTTTAATCTAATCCTTGTTAATAGCCAGAAAGAAGTAATTTCTTTCTTGTTGGCCACTCTACAGCAATACATTCATTGTCCTATTGGATTGAGTCATTTGGCATGGATGATCCAAATGTAGCATTGTTATAGCAATGGTGGTCCAAACACATTGGCAAGCAAAGTTTATGGAGCTTGTAATAGCATTTATCGGGCCTAATGTTATAGCTGAAAGAAATAAATAGTTTTCCCAGACATTAGCCCTCCATTTCAACTGAAATTACAGTGATGTCTTACATGAACATGTAGCTGCTTCTATGCAAGGTTAAGAGATACATTATCAAGCTTTGGTAGTATACACATGACAGAGTAATATATAAAGTTCACAAAATCAGTCAAAAYTGCATACTTTGTGTAGACAGAGTCACAGTCTATCAGCACAAGTGTTTCCACTGCACCTTGCTTGCAAGGAATGATTTGAAAGCATCGTCTGAGAACAGCCAATGTTTCCCTGTGGCTGGAGACCACCACAGTGTGAGTGCAGAACGAAAGCGGTTCTCCGTCATGTGAACTACAAGACAGCTACAAAGGAAGGTAGGGCTCCTTTTAAATGAAGTGCTTAAAATGAGGATGGACCTTCCACACATCTTCGCTACCTTACCCAGGAGAGTAGTAATTCCCGTGATAAACCCTGCAGCCCCTGGGACCTGGCTTACATTTTGGTACAGGGTTCAGCAGTGGGTTTAGCCCACTTTAGTGARAGAAGCTTGGCAATGTTCATTCTGAGAGGAGCACTGAGATGCTATTGAAACAAAACTTGCACAAACTCCTTGCATTACTGAATCTGTGCAAAATCTTGTGCTCCTTTTTACAGGGACCAGTCATGGGTATGCACTGATGCCTTATATTTGTCACTAACATTTTTAATTTCTCTTTGAGTTGGTAGCTATTCTTGGTAAAGACTCATCAAGATAACTAACTGCAGAACYTCAGGTCATCCTCTGGACCATTAGGACAAAGGTTGAAACATCRATCTTTCAGATAATCCTAGACTCCATAAAAATGAGCAAGTTGCGAGAGGGACCCATGGCAGGGATCCATTCCATGTTTCCATCCTAGGCTTGGGCACCTAACAATGGGGAAATGTATATATCAAGCTCACCCCTGGTAGGAGAAGAGACTTCTCTTTAGATATATATGTAAAGAGAAAATTTGTTAAAGACAWGCACAGATCAGACTAAGCTTGATCTCMAAAAAAAAAAMCCACAAATCTGTGAAAATCCATCCAGACATAATTTAGCAGGTATGTTAATATGTTAATGCCCTGGAGATGTGCAGAAATCTGCTGAAATTGTCAACTTAATCATTTCTTTCTTTCAAATGGGCTGCACTTGGCCCAAAGAGTTTTTCTTTTACGTTGTATTAATGAATATTAATAACCATTTTCTGAAAACACAGATACTATCTGATGAGTACCCTTTAAACCCAAAATATAGAGTGCACTTCAAAAATAAAGTTTTACTTGGAAAGAAAAAAGTGAAAGAGTAATTTATAAAATATTAAACATGTTTTTGTCTATTTTCTCCATGTCCATAGATTTAGTGTCATATGACCATATCTTGTATTTTTTTAAGTTGGTGGTACCCAAGTAATGATATTTAAATTCCTTCCAATTTGATGATTTAAATGAAAATGTGAATATCTATGGCAGTATAGAAGCTAAGAAACATATGTTTTCATGCTTCTTTAAAAATATGAAAATGCCAGATTTCATAGGCTAAGTTTCCAATAAATGTGTTACTAAATTTAGTTTTTGTGGAGAGTTCTGATAAAAAACATAGGTAATGATGTTCCAACATAACAAGATTCAGATTACTAAGTAAAAAACATATATCTTTCTAGGAATACAAATGCTGGAATGGCATGTCATGTTGGCACTTGTGACATCAGAAGGCTGTGATTTTCATGCCTTAAAAATATAACAGGATTGATTTGGCTTATTATTTTCACTTAAGTACAGGGTTCTCTTTCCCTCTGCCTCACACTTACACACACAGTGCGATCATGAAACAATTGGCAGTTTTCATTGTCTTGTTAATGTTGCATCTGCATGTTCTGTAACTTAACAGGTTTTTGCAATTTGCAGTTCATTATATTTTGCATTTCTCATTAATAATTTCTTGCAGCATTGTTTCTGTATGAAATAAAAGAAATAGAGAAAATGCTGTTTCTTTTTTTAATCAACACTACTTATATATACAACTCTTGTAAAGAAGAAGGTAATTTAACTTCATGAGAAAGATAATACAATAATATCTCTAAACCCTGTAGAGATTCTTTTTTTATCAAATCATGAATAACATCATCTGAATACTATAATTTCTCAAAACACTATTGCTTCCATGAGCAGAACAACAACAACAGAAGAGAGATACATATATAATCTATAGCCAATACTACATTTAGAAATGCTAAAGGGAAAATATAGTGTAAGAATATGAAGAAATATGAAAAATATATAATGCTTCAAATCCATAAACTCAGTGAAAGCTATGAGAAAGTGCTATAAAAGTGGTTACTTTATTTATTTGCCACTCGTCACTACTATTTCATGCATCAGAGCCATTCAAGCAAATCCTAGGAATTTTGTGGCTAAGGTTTTTGAGTGTTTATAACAAGCCATTCYTTCTCAAGTATTCAACAAGGACTAACAATTTTCTTTGGTGCTATAAGCAAGGATAGACATTGCATTTAACCTTTGAATCTGAGATAAAACCTCCCGTGACACTGTGCATGACTTTGCAACCAGCAGTCAGAGGTGAATACGCAGTACCTGGCCCTGCTCCCACAGAAGGAAATGGGAGTTTCGCTCTGTGAATAGGGTAGAGCTGGTAACRCTTCTAGACCCAAATCCCACTCTTTTCCTGAGCAAAAGAAGTAAACCTGAGAAAGACACACATAGAAGAAAGATGTAGGGTTTAGCTGTAAGTTTTAAATGTGGATAATGACAGCTGTAGGCACACACGTGCACCCCTTTATATGAACATAAATCTTCAAAGGCTCGATATTGAGAAAGTGTATAACCATTAAAAATATCCTGTCACCGAGGATAAGAGGACACATTATGTATATGCACACAGTTAGATATGCATAGAACTTTTTCTGCAGACCAGAGATGAAAAAAATCCAAAACCTGYATGATTTTGGAAGAATCTCTCTATGCACTGAATGTTAAATTCCACTCATGGCGTGTTTGGTGAATATGTGAAAATACTTACAATCTGTTGTTCACACTTTCAGTCAATTAAGCTATTTAAATGACTTGTTTTAATTTCATTCCCAAGCCTTTCAAATTCTGTTGTCTGATATTTGGTCCAAATAAAGACAGATATTTTATTTGTTAAGTATACTTTCTGCCGTTTAAACAAGACAAATGATAACTTATTCATATTTATTTGCTGCAAGAACTGAAATGGAATATTCTTCAAGGTAAAGAGAGAATAAGAAGACTCTAATGTTTTAGTATGGCATTAAATAGCAATTTTTTAATTTCTTTCTTTCTTTCCAAGGGACTATCATGGCTAAATTAATGTCTGACGTTTATTTCCACCCAAGACTGTCAATGGAGCTATAACTTCCTCAAATATTCCATGAAATTAGCTACTATTTCTGATTTTTGTATCAGATGACATTRCCAAAAGAAATGATTATTTTTTATTATTTTCAGCTACCCTTTTAAAAATTTCCAAAAATTAAGTACTTTGAGAGGTTTTGTTGTTGTTTTGTTTTGTTTTTCACTGCACTGTTATATGGACCGGTGGCAAGCCTCCTCAAAGGCAGTTTAATCACTTGAAGAAATTGTCTGTATATGACCATCATGTTAGTCACTAATGTTTAAAGGAGCTTTTTTTTTAAGTCCTGTACATATATTTCTARCTACTGAATAAGCACAAACATTATCTGGTCTGCAGAGCAACATCTCCTAGTTATTCTTGTGTAGCCTCATTTGCTCTCTAACCTATAGACAGGATGATTTGTGCATTGCAGGCTAATATCATATGAAAACACTCTTTTCTAAGATTAAAAAACTGAGCAAGTTTCCACCATAATGCTGAATGTTGATTTACTGGTTTCTTAGACCTTCCTGTTTATGCCATTTAAACACTGTGCCTACGCTGGACTATTGTACCCCCAGTAGCATTTGAGTGTTTGTCACTAGTATACTAAGYTTATACCATGATCATTCAGAAACAAAAAATCAGGCAATAACAAGGRTAGGATCATATAAAAAACAACATGGCCATATCACACAAGAACATGAAATATTTCACAAAAATAAAAATAGAGATAAAATTCCAAAACAGAAAAMTGCAAGCTGTCTCCATAGGACCATAAACACTTTGCAAATGGCTATGTGTCTGCAGGAGAACGTGTCCGTTACCCATGCCTGGACATGGTTGAAGAGTTGGATATGCATGCATCATGGAGAAGAGATGGAGCTGGATCTTGCCCGACGCTAAGGAAGCAGCTGAGASCGTGATGGGGACTCCCTGGGAGAAGGTGGCCATAGTACTATGGTGAGCCTGACCAGATCTTTCTCCTTCAGCAACTAACCGTTGGCATGTACTGAAGTTCAGAATAAGAGCCCTGGAAATGATGGGATATGTRGGACATTCCAGTCTAATATCGGATCTGATAGAAGGAGGCTTCCAGGCCTCATCACKTTAAAAGGTGTAAAGGATGCAGAAAAGTGGAGTTACTCACGCTTGCCACAAAGCTGCATCCAAAAAGAACYTCTGTGGTTAAAGATTTCCCATTACCTCGTATTTTTGCTATTCATCTCATGGAGTACATASGAAAACCTCATGCATGGCTATACCTTAGATGGAGCAGGGTCRAGGCACGGGTTCTGACCCCTCTGTCCTCACTGCCTGTCTCTGCAGCCGTGGACGCTGGGGTGCAACTGGCTCTGCCTAGCCAAGCTTTTCCCACATGGCCTTGCCACAGTCCGTCCTGTTCTTCCCTGTCTTGCTCCACACCACAGAGCCTCATCTGCTGCCTGCGTGGCTCAGGGGCCTGGTGTGGGGCCTGGCATCTCCTCTGAGATGCTCCCCAAGATCAGGGGTTAAGAGGCCAGGGACCCCCGGCCTGCTCAAACGAGCAGACTGAAACCACTGGCACTTTCCCAGGACGTCTGTGGTATTACCCCGCCTAGGTGTTTGCCCTCCAGAAAGAAAGTTCATCCAATGAAAAGCAACGAAATGGGCATCTCTATTAACCTTTTACAAAGCTACTAAAGATTATTCTCTGCTGCTCTTTCAAGATCCCACCACAATGGTGCCAGGCTGTACTCTGAATTAAATAAAGTATTCATCTCTTAATCAAAACAGGAATATATGCCCTGTCTTCTATGAGGAAGCCTAACAATGTGAACAAAAGAACACTGGAGCTGAGGCTGAATAATTCTTCTAACAAGGCAAAATACTTGCATCTAGTTGCATGAGACAATTAAATACAAGTCCTCTCATGTCGACAAGTAAATGTCTGGTCAAACAAAGACAGCTCTAAAGGCACTATTTGATCTCAGCAACATCCCACAAATCTATGTTCCAAAATTACTTAAGTATAGGAAAGGCATATCCACTGAAATTTAWTTCTCTTGTTATTTCACTGCTTTCCTCTCTGAAATTCTGGAACAGAACAGGAAAAAGAACAATTATTTAGAGTAAGGTTATTCATCCCTACATGTTTTTGCTTCTTAAAACTGGATAAGTCCTTTCCAAAAATTGGTTCCTAAGCATAAAAATGCCCTGAGCAGCTTTAATTTCAGGGAAAAGCAATAAATCACATTAATACAAGAAGCAATATTTGATTACTCTGCATTACCCAGTAGCCCCTTTACAATTATAATCCTTTACACTCTTATCAATGAATACATCACTCCTAACTCTAACCCCTCAATCACCCTATCCCTCATCCACACTCCTACCATTTGGTAAAAAACCTCCTACTATTATTTAATATTAAATTATATAGCACATATGTGACGGTGATAGACATGTGATAAATTGCATTTATCATGCATCTTTTAATGCAGTCGCATTAATCATACCTCTCCTTCACTCTGCCCACTAATCCATCTCTGTCCCGGACTACTCAGTCCCATCCGAAGCTTTAAGCAGCTTTGAACATGTGCTGTCTGTCTCCCAAACACAGAATTTCATTGCAAAAATCACAGTGTCCCAAAGCTCAGCACAAACAACTTCCAATCTCTCAAAGGTTTAAGGGCACGTTATCTTGTGAACCATGAGACTCCTTGAGGCTAAAAATGAGTGACTTATTTCTGTTCTTACAAGGCACTCCATTTCTAGCCCAAGGTTATCATCCATGATCCTGGACATTAAAACTGAAATGGTGTTTATAAAATAGGTGTTTCKAAAGGTTTTAAATCTTCAGTTGCAGTTTCTTATTCCTTTCTAGGCCTCYAAAGAAGGACTTATGGTGCTGTTTTAAGAGACACTAACTTTACAAGATATAGRAATGCAAAATAAGATCCTGAAAAGAATTTTAGAATTCTCCAGAACATTTTAAAATATGATATATATGAATTATGTTTCATATGCTGTCTGTGTAATGGTGCAGGGGCAGCATCAACATTTTATTAGCATTCATTTGAGATATGTCTTTTAAAAAAAATGCATTCTGAAAGTCTCTTCAATTATATATTTTAAAYCTCGAAAGGTTTGATATAAAAAGATGAATTTATGATAAAAATATTTTTGACCATATTCCTCCCCACACTATTTTCCATGTTTTTCCATGCTCATACACTTATCATACATTATTAGTCGCAGCAGTTGGGAATACTTATGTTATTAGAGCTCAACATATGGGCATTTTTTTGTTGGATCAGGAKTTGTATATGCTGTACATCTGCATAGTTTTAATGATTTCCTCAGACATTCACATAGGCACAGTCGAAAGTCTGCTCTAGAAAATTTGTGCCTTTAGCAAGACTTGGCAGAGCACCSTGCCCCTGTGATGGCTGTTACCGTCCCAGAAATGCTGCTCTGGGGACAGACACCACGAGAGCTATTCTGACCACTTCTCACTGGTTTACCCCAACTTCTCCTCCTCCCTCCTGATTTCTCCTTTTCCTCCCTCTTGCTCTCTTTCTGACTCCTTCCCTGTGGCTACCTCAACATTGAACAGTAGAACTGAAAATCAGGGCCCGGCCATCTCTCTCCCCTATTCATTTAGTCCCTTGCTCTCAGATTTATAAATAAAGAGGAAAAGTGAATTATTAACCTCCTCAGCAGTAGATTCATGGGGAAGAAGCGGCTAAGGGGGCTGCAGAGATCCCATTAGTTCTATATCACACTGCACATCCAGAGGAGCAATTGCTCCAGTGCCCTGACCCTGCCTCACACCTCTATTTTCATCCTCCTACCACCTTTCCCTGCTGTTRTGGAAACCACCATCCCACTTTATGAGAGAATTCCTCCTCCTAAACATCGTTTGTTTTCACTGATGTCAGATCAGTTTTCCTCATTCTCACCCATTTAATGAACAAGCAATTCAAACAAGATCTTGCTCATATAAGGGGAGTTCAAGAAGCAGTTTGCTGCATTCTTTCTTTCCTAGGGTTTTACTGGCCTAAGCCAGCCCTTCCAAGCCCTGAAAATTCATGATGAACCCACCTGAAATTACACCCAGAGTGATTCAAGTAATTCTACCAATTACTAACTCTTCAACAACCCAAAGTGCTGACGTCCCAGTTCATCAGCGACTCCCAAAATAAGGTGTTAGGAACTAAAAATCTCCCGAATATTGACAAATCTAAACCACTTAACCTCTCTCCTAAGGCACAACAGAAGTAGCTGTTGTCCTCATACATTATGGCCACTCAGGGCCTTAATCATGAGAAATCACTTCAAAAAAAATTAACAGACTTAACTAACTGCAAAAAGCTTCAAAACTTTACCAACAGCAGGAAACTTTCTTTCTAATTGAAAGCATATATTTGGGCAAAACAAAAACTATTCAATAAAAACAGATTTAGAAACTGCTTAAATATTAAAATGATCAAATTAGAACGAGTAATACTCACGATGTCCATTATTTTGGGGCTAAAGAGCATTATACTCAGTTCTATTCTACTATGTGTTCGTATTGCAGTAGTGCCTAGCTAGTCACAGAGCCAGACCTTTTCTCTTTTAACAGCAAAAATATCTCTGTCCCCAAAATCTTCCAGATTAAGACAGGAGAAAACAAGTAGATAAAGGCAGAGAAATGGGAGAGCATATGGAAACAGTCAACATGACAAGTGGCAGTCTCAGTTTTGGCTTCACTCTCACCATTTGCAAGCCCTTGGAGAATTATCAAAATTTTCTCCTACCAGCCTATCTTTGTAGCAATAACAGGAGGTACTATGAACAGATTAACATCCTTCGCTTGTTTGAATTCTTGAGCCAGGGAAACACAAGAGATGAGGCCAATATGAACCTCATGTTATTGTATTTTGAAATTTTACTGGTGTTGCAAACTCCCAGGGAAAAAAAAAAAAGTGAGAGAAACCAACGGCAGAGAAAAAATCAAACGGGAATTATTTTCTGTGTGGAATAAAATATTCATTCCCACAGTTACTAGGAGCATGAACTTTATTGAAAGAATACTCCAGTTAAATGTATTTTAAACATTCCAGTTATTATTTTAAATATTTTTATTATTCAAAATATTTTAATGTAAAGTGTAAACTAACATACATATTAAAGGAGTTAAATTGCACTTAAATAGAGTCATTATTCTATCCTTTAAGACAACTGGATTTCCACCTTAGGGACCTTAGAATTAGGAATAACCTATGTTTTAGAGATAAAAACTTACATATTTACACTAGGAAAAAAAAACAAATGTTTATGGATAAACACGTCCATAGACAAATCTTCATGAAGATCCCAGAACTGTACAGTTCTTCTTCAAACAACACATCCTCAATCTCTACTGGTGTGAAATACCATACATGTAGTAAAGGAAAATAAATCATTAAGAAAATAAAGACTTACTCTGTCTATATGATAATCACAGTGAAATCCATTTAATGAGGTTTCACAGCACTGAGAAAAGTTACTACACTCTGGTTTAGTCAAAACATGCCAGCCAACGATGAAAAGGTATTAAAGGAAATGGAGATCAGATCTTTTTTATTCCACTACATCTGTTAAAGCTGACATTCCTTTTCTTCCATTTTAGGGAGCAGGAAGAAAGAATTGCCTAGTTCTTCAACAAATTATTTGAAAAAAGAAAAAAGATACCGTCATTAAAAAAAAAAATCAGGGAAAATTGTGGAAATGTGGAAAATAAAACATAAGAAAATACTCTTAGGGTTATGTCATTGTTAGCACAATCATTAATTACAGTTCTATTAATATATTCATAATGTTGCTTCCAGTTTACAAAGTTAGGGGGATCTAACTTCCCCTTCAGGCACSTATTGAGGAAAAATAATGAATTGTAAATAGATTAGTAGTGTAAAAGAATTTTGTCTTGTGCCTAAGTAAGGACAGTGTAAATTTTTGTTGATCTGTTTTTAATTAATGGTTCACAGCTCCTGTAAGAGTAGCCGCAATTAAGTTCCTGACCCTAAATATAAGCAGCGATAGTGACTGCAGTCGGGACTGAAGTGAGTGGCATTATTCATCAAGCATAAATATCAAGCATTATTCATAAAGCAAAAAATATCATCACTTTACTCAATTGGGCTGACTATCCTATGGCTGTCTACACAGACGGTGTTATTTTTGACAACTACTAAATACCTTTTTAAAGTAACGATGGAGGAAGGTTCCTTAGCTCAGCTTCTCGCAGTCGCTGTCATTCTTTCTAGTTCTAGAAGCAAACGGGAGACCCTTGGACATAAGAAAGCAATAGTTTAATATTTGGGTCTCTGAAGCAAGGAGGGAGCATTAGAAAGCGCAAGCCCGTAGCTGGCTCCAGAGAGACTTTCCCAAACCTTGGCTTTCCCTCATAGTTTTGATTTGCACRTGTGCCCTTATCAGAACTGGGGAGGACGGCAGGTTCAGAATGGGCACACGGGGAGGAWGCGCTATCCCCATGGCCCTGCTCCGTGGGTGCAGCCCGGAAGGATGGGTTCATTCGGCCCAGGGAAACTTGTGGCAATGTCTTTCAGGAACGTCCCCAAGGCCAGGCATAAGCTCCATCCAAACCCCGCTCAGCCTCTGGCTGCCAGTATTTTAAACAATACTACGACCTTTGGAGGGCAGTGAGGGAATCCCTGTGATTATTCAAGGGATTCTGCCACCTAAACCAGCCATGCTTGAAAAAGAGCCTTTGTTTTGGGCACAACAGTGCCTGTGGACRTGCTCCCGAGATGCCCGCACAAAGGCAGCTCACAGAGCGGTGCATGCCAGGTAAATGACATCCACAAGCTGCTTAGGGCAGGGAGCAGATTCCCGGCTCTCAKCTCCGCACTGCACACCCTGCCTTAACCTTCCTCCTCCTTTACCACCACATAAAGACGCAGCGTATGAGCTGCGCAGCTGCGGGCAGCATCCTAAGTGACAGCCCAGCAGGAAGAGCAGTCTTTATTTGTCACCTAAAGTTAATGGCRCAAATTCAGAGACCCCCCTCCTTCCTGCCTTTCTCCTACAGAAAGGACTCAAGGCCCTGATTAATATGCAGCCCCATTAACTCTAGTGGCTCTAAGGAGCTGGTGACTGAAGGGGAAAATTAATGACCTCCTGTACAGGAGTTGCCCTTATTTGAGAAGTGAAATAAGAGCTACAGTTTAAAAGGAAACAGAATTATTAAATATTTCATAGTAAACTGAGGCAGCAAACACTAGTCAGGATCATCAGCTTTGATAAAATTCAATTCTCGCTACTCTTGCTTAATTCAGCTTTATTTAGCACTGTCTCAGCCAAATTGTTGCTCCTTTTACCTTCATCGCGGAAACCTCAAATACAGAAAAWATATATATATATATATATATATATATATATATTTGTCCTTGCTGTAGAGGACAGGGGGATTTGGGGCAATTTCACAATCACCAGAAAAAAAAAAAAAAAAAAAATAAACAGTATTAATCCTTAAAAAAAAAAAAAAAAAAAAAGAAAAACTCCAAAGCAACAGTCTCCAAACAAAAACCAGTTGGCCCCCAAAACAACCATCCCACCCCCAAAATACCCATTCTGCCTTCTAAACCAAGTACTTCATGAGTATAATCACAAGCATCATATCATAAACATTTTTTAAGGTATGGAAAAGGGCCTATAGAAAGTACACTTGAATCTTGGTCTGTTCCTCAACCCTCCCATTGTCCTCCAACAAAGGGAGTAGCTGCAGACACAGTAGGAGCAGGGAAAAAARTACTCTTCCATTTTGACTAATACTAAGGATAATAGTAAATTTAAGGTTTGAGACGCCAGGCACATACTAGCATAACTCCCTTGTAGTATTCTTAAGAGAGTATATATTCAGCTTCTTTGATCTGATACTCAATGTTCATAGCTACACTCATGCAATATGTACRGGCCAAATAAGCTGCCAGTTTGTATAGATTCATCTTGTAATTTTCCTCTCTAAATCTAGATTCCCAGCAAATATAAAATTATCCAATATTTATATTGGATATAATTTATCCAATATTTAGATATTTAGATATTTAGCCTACTAGGTATAGATAGAATATCTATATAGAATATAGATATATAAAATATAGAATCTATATAGAATATAGATTTATTTGCACAAAATGCAAAGATTAAAATAAATCTGCATGGAATATTTCATTATTAAATGAGCTTCCTCTTTTTAATGGCAGTATCAACCTGTCCTCCTCCTCCTCCAGTCTAATACTGACTGYTGGTCATTTCCATACAATGGTATAGTTCAAAAACTAACTTTACAGAAATTCAGGGGAGAGTTAAGTATAAAAACAGCCCCTTCATCTTCTCTTTGAGGACATTATGAGACAAAGCATAGTCAGATTTTCCCCCACTTAAAGTGAAATCTCTCTTTTCTTAGATATGTTCATCTGTCTTGTTCCCATACTGCACACCTCCACTGGCTTCACACACTGACACCACATCAATTTACTTCTATAGCAGCACACTACAAATATCTCTTCCAGGTTTAACAAATACCCCAACCAGATCATCCCCTRTTTCTTAAGGATTCCTCTGCACTATAGTGAGTTAAACAGTAAATTTATCTTGAAACCATTAACACATTTTTAAGTTAGAATAGACACTTCTCATATAAACTCCCCTAGAATAAATCACAATCATTTAAAACATAACCCCAACAACCTTTGACATACAAGTAAGCMACCTCTAACTTCCCTGCCATTCATTAACTTGCAACAGAAAACTAATGTATACCTACATTAAAAACAGTCACATAAGCTCTTCCACCTGTCCTTCACCTCATGCCAGCATTCATCTGTGTGGGGTAATGTCAAATCTTTTCCATTTCCACCTTATGGCTGTGCTACAATAAAGCTTTCTATTTGTTGTGAAGTCATTTTTTCAATTTCATGTAATAAATATACAAAGCAGCACTGTTAAGATGGATAATCATGAATAATCCTTATTTTAGGCCAGTCTACTCTTGCCTTTTTTGAAATATCAGTTTATTTAGTTCTATCCTAAAAATCGTGAAGAGAAAGCAGAAGTAAATATACAAAATGATTCAGAGACACTCAGTGGTGCAATGCTTTAAAAATATCAAATGCAAAACACTTTATAAAATAATTGTTTTGAGTTAAATAAGTATTTGGGGACTCACTTTGGATAAGACTTCTGTGGTCTCTCTTCATTTATCTGTTCACTTAGGCTCCTGGGCAATAAGAAAACAATTTAAATATGCTGATGTTTATAGTTCTGCTGTTTGTCTTGCTGCATTTTGAAAGTAGATGATTTTTTTAAGAAGTACCACGAGTTGCTAAATCCTTCTATTATTCTTCTAACCTTTTCATTAACAAAAGGAAATATAAAAGCTCAGCTAATACAAAGAAATAGATATCCAGTTCTTCTTAGAGATTCATGAAATCCGGTTTTCATAGTAAATGATTCATTTTTTTTCTGTCTCCTGCTTCAGTTAACAGGCTGTGCTGGTGAGGTTAGTTGTCCCCACAGTTCTTCCAGTTTTACACTGGAGTGRCTCCTTTTACTGTCTTGCAAGAGGAGTCCGCTCTGATAAGTCTTCATGATGCATGCAAAAAGAGAAACCTAAGGGAGGGAAGGAAAGAGCCACTCTCACTTCTGATATATGTTGCATTACATGATTTAAAACAGCRCATTAACACGGACAAATCTGAGCTGTGTTTTGGTCAGCAAGAGGGAGGCTTTCAAAGAGCACCCTGGACTCTCTGAGGAGGAGTGCCCCATCCCCGGCCACACAGCACCCAGCACAAGTTGTTCCTGAGGCTCTCGGGGCTTGTGGTAATCACACTGATTAACTAGTTCTGCCTTAACACCTTCCTCTTAACTGGATAATCTACAGAGAACACAAAAATTATCCAAACAGCCCAACAACCAAGTCAAAATTAGCTCTGCTTTCCAAATGCATTCCTTCTTTTCAGGGTTAGAAATTCCCTTAGCCTTTACCCTCTTAAAGAAAATTTTATCCAGGTTCAGAGTAAACACTCTCAATGTAGACCTATTCACTATTCTTTTACTGTGGTGCAGTTAAGCAGCCATCTGCCTGTCTTCTATTACTCATTTCATTTGTACAGCACAGCAGATTTACTTTTTTATCTTTTCTGTCTGAACAGTTGCATTTTAATATCATTATAACCTTATTTTTGCCAGTCATGAGTTCAGTCTCAGCTGGAAAAAAAGCACTTTACTTTTCATGTTTCCTGTTATTTTCCTCATTTCACTTTTCTGTCAGTGTTATTTTAGTAACACAAAAGCCTASATGTATGATTAGAACTAAATAGCAACATTTTAATGTTTATTTTACTATTACCTAAATGTTAGATACATCCTAGAATTCAGCTGGCATCACACATCACCTGCAGAGCTACAAATTTTCTAAATATCTAAAGGAGAAAGTACTACTTGCTTTTTCAAGGTTTTTTTTTTTTACTTTTGTGATTTATACTCTATATAATTATTGTTTTTTATATAGTTTTAAGCGGGTGTTTTTTCTTTCCTTTTAAAACAAATATCTCCATGTCACTCCACTTAGCAGCTGTATTCAGCCATAAAAGGGCCACTTGGTATCAGAAAACTCATACATATTTGCCTAATAATGCCTTTTAAGTAATCTGCCCCTTTGTTAATGGCTTTTTTTTTTTAAACAGCCATACACTAGGAATCAAAATTAGCATCTAAATGAGGATGTTTTAAACGCATGCCTWGGGGTTGCAGTTTTCACCTTATTTTTTTTTAATAGTTTGCCATGTTAAATTATGTAAAATAGAAATGGTATTTTAGTTTTTAATGAGCTAATGTAGACCTATCAACCCTCTCTCCCTCCTCCCCCACCTTCTCTGCTTAAAGAGTCCACCAACAGTTTTGCAGGTATGAGAAATGGCCGTGAATGAGAAACCAAGTGTCACCAGGCAGAACAGATCCCTTCCTCCCCGGCAGCCAGTGCCTCCCTGCACTCTCACGAGCTCCGAGATGAAAGCACATTTGTTTGAAGTCCTTGCTGAAATGCTACAGTTCCTTATTAATCGTTTACAACACATAAAAAGAAGCAACTATCTTTATATTTAATTTCAGGAGAAGAGACTTTATTACACTTCCATTTAAATTGCCTTTTCATTTAATTATGGAGAAAGATTAAAAGAAACTAACTCCATGCGCTGCGGCATGGCCAAATAATGATTGGAAGAGAGAAGAGATGCTAACCATCTGCGAGCATAACGTTTGGAGGGAGTAAACAGCAAAGCGAGGGGAACTGCAGGATGATGATCTGCTATTACAAAGTGCTGTGGCTAATAGCAGGAAGTCTGGCCATTCCTGGAAAGTGAAGGGACCATCTAACAGGGAAGGGATTGCATCTAACCTGCCATGGGAATTATACCTTTGGGCTGCTCCTACCCTATATGGAAGTGATTTGACAGAATTATGTTTCAAGTCCATCTGTAAAGGAAATCTGTCTGAGCAAATAACAGAACTCCAGGCACTAGAAAGATGGAGCAATCGCGTGAGGCTGAGGTGCTGGCTCGAGGCAGGAGAAGTGTATCTAACTTCACCACTTACATGGATTTCACTGTGATAAAACTACACCCAAAAGTAACATCTCCTGAAACACTTAAAAGGGAAGAAATCATATATTGGCTATAAGCTTTGTTATAATGGAAAGATATCTCTATAAATAATAATTTATGTCCTGATGATAGAGAGCAGAAGGAGAAAAAAATTGCAAAATATTTTCTAAAGAGACTGTAAGTATTTATGAGCGATAAAAAGCACGAAGATTATGCTACAGGAAACATCAGATGATGTCTTAATGCAAGTTATGCATTTGCCCCCTATCTTCCCCCATAGTTCCATGAACTTTTCTCATAAACTCTGATTTCCATATTAATTTTCACAACTCCATTGAACCTCTGGTCACATGATTCATCACAGCTGTTGATTTTTTTTCTTTCTGATTCCTTCAGTGGTCCCTTAGGATGATCCCAGGATACCYGCATTCTCTTTCTGGACTTTTTTGCTCCTTTGCTCTGTGCTGTGGCAGTTCTGACCTAATTCCAGATGTTTTCAGGTGAGAAGAAGCATTCTGACCATAGTGTTTTACAGAGTGCCAGCCACCACTGATAGGGACAAGGCTTGAGGCCAGCAGAGGACCAGAGTCAAAATTTCAACTAAAACAAAAGCAAACCTCGAGCCCAGGCTAAGTGACTCGTGATAGAAAGCAGAGATCTCATGGTAATATTTGGTGGTAAAGGAGCATAAATATTGACTCAAAACCAAAATGGATTAGGAGAGATGGAAGGGAAATAGCTAAAAGGGGAAAAGATACCCCAAAGCATTCAATYCACTAGCACTAAGGGCTACCAGTTCATCATTTACCTCATATAACTAGGCACAAACTAAGGCTATAAGACCTACTTTATAAATAAACTATCCTGAAAAATATAACTGAAGCAACCCTTCTGAGCTGTGATTGAATCAGTTATATTTCARAAGTCACCATATGGATGTGTCTTTTCTTCTCCGTCATTCATTTTTCTTCACTTATTCAGAATGCACTTTTCTTTGAATGTGTAAGCTGTGTTTATTTAAGACATCATCTTATGTACTGTTACATGTACAAGAGTCTGGATTCCTCTTCATTTAGAAAAGAAAGTTAGTGGAGAAGCTCTCTCTGCTGCAGAGATTAAGGCCATTGCCAGGATAAGATGCATGAGAGAAGAGAGTGGTTGGGTTTCGTATGGAGTTTAATTTTGGTGTCCTATTTAGGGGAAGAGTGTGGAGAAAAAGTCATGTTTTATCTACTTTATTTTTAGAATTAATATCAATACCTAACATTTTGGGTAGGGCAAGTTTCTTAACATGGCAGAAACCCAATTACAGATGTATCAGAAGCTGACAAAAATATAATTATGTCATCAGTAAAACCAATAGAATTAAAGAAAAAAAGATTCTGAAAAGTGGGAASATAGGCCCTTCGTTGTCGACTCCAGTAGCCCCTGAGAGATAAATACAGCAACCTCAGACATACAACACGGATAACAAGATTTCATTGCTGTTTTTAAATCAGTGTTACGAAGAGTTGCAGGGAACTTCCAGAAGTCATTCAGAATATCCGAGGCATGAAGGATGTTGGATGTTAGATGTCTGAAACAAAACAGATTTGCAGGCTATCAGACAGGAAGGAATGAAAACCTAGCTGTGCTAAGGATAGCCAGACCATGGTAAGAGCAGAATACATAGGAATTGACTGCATTGATTCAGAAAGAAGTTTCCTCAGGAGCAGACATTTAGGAAAGGCAGGTACACCATGCAGTGATATATCTCCACCTTTCCAGCATTTTCCCCATCCTTCCGTTACTTCTAGCAAATTACAGATTGGAGATTTCACAGGCCAGGATGGATTATATTCCTCTCATGGCATCTGAACAATTTCCAGATAGAAAAAAAAATAAAAAAATAAAAAAAAACGAAAAACCAACAACACAGAGATTATTAAGATATTTCTCCTCAAACCAGCAGAGTAGGTACCACAGGTGCTATTTGCTACCAACTAAATTAAATGTGCAAGCTCCTTGTTAGGCTTTGCCTGGCTGTAGAAATAGGCAAGTGGGGAGGTAGTTGTTTTACAGCAGCTCTTCCCTAAGCTCTTCACTCTATCCCAGCATACACACAATACCACTCTGCAACAGGTTGTCAACATGGGGAGCTCTTCTGAAACAGCAGCGACAGAAAAATTCATTTCAAAAGAATTGTGATTGCCAAAATTCATATAGAGGAAAAATGTTAGTMATTTCTTCTTCAGCCACATAATTTGTGGATAAAATGTGCACTTCAGAAAGACATCCATTCAGYTGGAACCTTTCCAGTGATGGAGAATCTTCTACATCCCATGGTAAATTCTTCCATTAGCTGGGTATTTTCAGTACCTAAAATTAATGCTTATTTTCAGTTCTCACTATTTCTTCCATTTTATTTTTATTGACCTTTCCTTTTTTAACATCTTATAAATATAATAAAGCAAGTAGGATATCACAGGGTAACTAGGAGGAACTCAAGTTTAACTCAGGAATAATCCCATTTAATTAGAAGCTAACCACCTTAAGTCTGTGCCCTTTATTTGTGTAGTATCAAACAAGTCAGAATATTCCCTAAGAATCTACAACTTCTGTTGATAATCCTTTAAACTGATAACAATTTTAAGTAATTGCTAATAGCGAAGTGTTGGCTAACGTACAAATTTTTAAACTTTTCATTTAGATTCTTACCATATCTCTACTTTTAATTTCCTTTGGGTTTTCTCTTTTTTTTTTCTCCCTCTTATTATCTGTCACATTTTAGAAATTGTGTCTACTTATTCCTTATGCTAAGCTTTGACTTCATCTTAAGTATTTCTAATAACTATTTTATGGTTAGTTCTTAATCATTCCGTTTTCTTTTCTCAAGTCTCTGCTCTCTACATTTTTCTCATTGTAAATCCATTTTTCGTCTCTGTTCATTCCCTCAATTATATTTCTTTTGATTATTTTTCCTGTCCACTTTTTCATTTCCTATCTGATGCTTCATTCCATATATGCTTATGACAATAAATGTATATTCATGGAAGCCTTTTCAGTTACATCCACCCTCATATACCAACCTCATAATATCTACACAATGTGAACAGTGTAAAGAATCAAACTATAATAATCTATGTATTTTCCAAGTTATTCACTTCACTAGTAATTCAGCTTTAGGGGTGTGTAAACACTTACTAGCTGTGCTGTGTGGCAGAGTAACAAACCCTTTGTTATTTGCTCAGCAGAGCTAATTATTTTTTCAGTGACTGCTTGAAATAAAGACCTCTCTATAAATGTTTTTGCTTAAATATAAGTATTTTCTAACATTATTCAGATCCTTACTATTCCAAATTGAAAACATAACACCAGTCTGAAACTTTTTGTGAATAACATGGTCTGGAAGAAGTTTATTTGCTTCAGTTAAGGCTCCACAGGATGAAAGAGRTTCTGCTTTAGCAGAGCAGTAATCTACATCCAGATTTTGGGGTAATTTTTGAATTGTCACTATAAGGCACAAATATACAACTGAGCACCATGAAGTTAAGCTTCCTAACTGAGCTACTGACCCTAGGGCTACCACATTTCTGCCTAGGATTTACRAAAATAAAATATTTTCATTTTCAATCCCAGCCAAAATTGTAGAAAGTAGCAAGAGTACMTCTAGGAAAGCCCAGACAGATGGTAATGCTGGCTGTAACTGGCCGCGTTGCATGCCCTCAGTCCACCCCAACTGATAAGTAAAACATGTTAGCTTAAACCACTTCCATCAAGGTTTAAATACCAGGGAAGCAGATGGACCTTCAGGATACCAGCAGCCTTGTTTATTGTCAGGCCCAACTTTAGCAGTACATTAAGCATATGCTTAGCTTCAGGCACAAGCCCACAAGTAGTCCCATGGCTGTCAGTGAGTCTGTGTGTCCAGCTTAAAACTTAGCATGCAGAAAAATATTTTGTGAAACATGAGTAGGATTATTGTTTGKGAAATCAAAGCCTAAAGTAAACCCCAGGCTTTGCACATGCATTTAGAAAGATGTATATAAAGTCATACTGATATCTACTGTTCCTTTCATAGGCTCAGTGACAAGCATGTGTGCAAACGGCTTCCTTTGCTAGCCATAGCAGGTACTCACACAACCCAAAGCAAGTTAGCACAAACAGTAAGCACCGTGGTCTTCATCCATCCACTCGGTGCCGAAAGCTCACAGGACTATCTAACAGTTCACAACTACATCCGAATAAAATCAAAACAAAGCCAGAATGTGTTGAGCAGTTTTCTAATCCCCTGGAAATCTGGCTGGTGCCATATGCTCTTTGGTCAATGTTTCTGTATCTGTTCAAGGCAATGTTTTACACGGCACTTTTCATTATTCCAGCTTAGGCTCTAAAGGCATCTGATCCACAACACTCCTGTGAGGTATACATCACATCCAGCTTACAGACGTGCCAGTGGAGGCCAGGAATGGATAGGACATAAATTTGAACATTAAATCAGTGGTTGTGCACAGCTCTTCCAACTTGACCCATCAACCTGACTAGCTTCCTCCTTTCAGATTTCTGTTGTGCAACTGTGCAACAATATTTTTAGCAGAAAAAGGAAAGTTGGTGTAAACATTTGCACAGTGACCTTTTTTTGGACCACAGGTTTGTGGGATATAATCCCTAATAGGCCATTRGAACTCTATATACTCTTATCCAATTCCCAGACCAGTTAATAGTGGCAGGTACCACATTCACACTACTTTGCCCTGAGATTTATGTCATGACGTGCAATTCGTGAAGTACATGCCTGGGGCTGTTACTTTGAAAAGAAAGAAAAGAAAACCAACTAAGGCARCCATAATACAGGTAAGATATCTCTACTCTGAGATTTATCTCTGCATTATCATATTTTGCATTAAGTAATTCTGCAGTTCTCCTGTTGCAGAAATTACACCGTCCAATATAAAGCTTTCTTGGTCCTTATATATTATACACCTTATATATTAATGATACTTGAAACATATAGTTTATGTTTTAGCAAAGATTTAACAGAATAAAGATATGAGGCAGATGCTATCCTTATTTCAGAGGTAAAACTAGGGGCACAATAWGGCAAAATGGATTAGTCCAAAGTTATATACCAATTTTGTCCCTTAGCAAACACAKAGAATTGGTTTGTTAGTCTCCTGCKTTAACCACTAGGCTTCTGTTTTTTCAAAGACTYCAACATTAATTAGAGACAGAACATGTGACCTTCTTTATTCTTTCTCTTTTTTTGCACTAGCACCTCATTTCCAGCCTTTCCTGCTCACCCCCACGGTGTCTTATTGTTTGGGGAATAATTTGTATTGATTAATACAAGTTTTCTGCATGCAATATACAGTACAAGAAAATCAACCTTACATTGAGCCYTCACAATACAGCGTTAATAACCTTACTGGCTGGAAGTTAGCCAACTAGCTAATCATTACTGCATGAACATAGGCACCTCACGGCATGCCATATCACTGAGGCAATAAACAATAGATTTGTTAATCTAGTATGAAAGCATTATCAGTTCTCTTTGCTTTGCAACCACTTCAAAATCTTCTCTCAGCTTTTCTGCAGTTCTCTTGCGTTGCAGTTACATTTAGTCAGTTGTGTTTTACAAAACAAGGAAGTCTGAAAAAAATGATATGAGAATGTAATGTATATCATTCTGTTCAGTCTTTTCACTGCTCTTCTCTTCCAAGTTTTGTCAAAAGTAAAGTTGTAAAATTTGTGTTTGTTTTTTTCTTCCCGTAAGAATTCCTTTTTTATATTTTATTTATTTAATATAATGTTCTTTGTATACAGATTTCAATGAAACTAAGAATTATAAAGCAATATTTTCTTTATAATTGACTATAGCATCAAAATATATCCCCTTAGGTATGTATTATTATTTAACACATTTTTATAAACTGAAGTTTCCAATTTATTACCAGGTCCTCTAGATGAAAATTATTTTCTACATTAATGCACTTAATTTTAGAAATAATAAAAGAATTTCTCTTAGCTTCTTATCATAAGATATGTTAAAACTAACTTACTACTCACAGTTGTTTTAGTTATTCTCAAGTAAGAATAATTACTCAATAGTTAAAAGGCCAAATCAGAATGATATTAAAGGTGTATATATGACTAAAGCCATATTACGGTTTTATTCATTTCGACAGTAAAATTRGATGGGAAGGTATTTCATAGAATTTGCAAACCAATCATAAGCACAAATTAGTAAATTTTGGTGGGAAGAGGGGATGAGGAGTAATTACCACTTTTATAGCAGGAAGCAATAGTCATTACACTCTGTTTTTTGTTATTAATGGAAGATAGAAGAAAATGAGAGATCTGTGAGTTCTATTCCTGTGATAAAGCCGGGTTTACTAGTGCCTTGCTCAATCCACTTTGAAATATTCCCTAAAGTGTCCTTTAACATGTTCAGTAGAAGTCAATCACCGTTTAACTGTGGATAAGTAGGTGCACACAAATTTATGCTAGCATGAAATGTGGGACAGGGTACACGGGCTCTGAGATGACGCATCTCTCCTTTGCTGCTTGGCTCAGAAGTGGGGAAGGACCAGGCTGCTCTGAGAGCACACCTCAGCAGGAGAACTACTAGAAACACTTTGGGTGGCACTTGTGAACCTTTCCACCAGGGTAGCAGCTACAGCCCTGACCGTGGCAACCCCTACTAGGCTGTCTGGGTGGTGGTGTGGAGCRCACTTTGGCAACTCCAGGGCTATCGGACAATCTCAAGCAATCCTGACAAGTTTCCCACAGTTTTAGGCTCCCAAGGAATAYGGAAGCCTTTGCAGCCAATTTATTTTATTTTGTTTTCCTGGGTTTTTTATGCTGCTTCCATATAACAAACCTACATTTCTGCTTYTTAGTCTTTCCCTAGAAATCAATTGCTTCAGACACTGCATCTCTTGTTGCTGTTGTTCTTTTCTGACAAACATCCTACATACTGCTGCCTCCAGCTTTCCAGGTCTATTCATTTAGTGGGCTGGTTTTTTTTTCTTATAAAAWTCCTATTTTAAGCAAATGTTGCTATCTCTCTCCTACTTGTGATCCTAACTTCAGCTGCGTGTTTTACTTTGTAATTTTTGCTTCCTCCCAATTCCAAATTTAGCTGTTACAAAGATCATTTATGTGCTGTTTCCTCCTCTTCCAACACACAAATATATTAAAATCAGCTGTGAATAGACATTACTATCAGCCCATAATTAGAAACCATTACTTCCTTTCGCTTTAGTACCTTTAGAACCTACCATTTGAAAGCAGCTGAGAAACTACTCACTTCATTTCTGAAAGAGAAAACATAATTTTATATACTATATATATATACACACACATATATATCAATGCTATAGCATCCACATGGGAGATTCTGTAGGAATCCAGACTGCCTATCTTTTGTGGATTTTGGAATAAGCCCAAAGTAAGCTAGGTGGATGTCAAATGATTTATGAAAGGACACCCAGTGTCAGTATCAAGATAAAGATTTCAGCCAGGGATCTGAGCAGAATACAAAGTCCTGACCAGTAATTTGGATTGCCCACTTTCCAAACATTGTCCCCTAAATTGAAGCTCATCTGATTTTCTTCTTTGGAAARAAATATTTATAAAAATATAAGGCAATGGCTAGTCTCTATTTAAAATTACTTTGAAAGTAAATTTCTCTCTGTCAACTATGAGAGCAAAAATATACCTCATCCATCACACTCCATTCACTTCAAAAACCATAAATCTGTGGTAAAATGTTTTAGCGACTGCTTTTCTGAACTCTGATTTTGTATTTCATGTCTTTGTTAGGGCTACCTTTGTTAACCTGAAATATTATCTTGTTACAGGAGTAGTGTTTCAGTGTAATGATTTGTGGAGTAAAATGTCAGCGTGTAGGGATTCAGAGTAGCAGGATACAGTCCTTTTATTAGGAGGTCCAGTCTGGCAGATTCTTGCTAAAAATGGATGAAGAGAATAATTMTAATCCAAACTTTTTCAAAAATTAATTACCCCATAACGAGCCTTAAGACAATTATCTCCACTCAACATGAGCTTTTGACTACCTCATGCAATAAAGTGTCCTATATTCTTTCTTTCATCCCTCTATGTGGAAGGTGCGATGTTTATTTCGCTAAGGATGAAATGGCCCTTCATTTGATACCTATCTTTCTTAATCAAAGATCAGTCGCTCCCAAAATAACAGATCCTTYATGCAGATGTACTCATTTAACACTAGAGATGCTATTTTATACTGTGTTAGGATTCGGGCTTTTCTATAAATGCATAATGCCGCCTTTTCTGCATAGAACTGTAAGGTATACAGTGTTTTAAAACAGTTTTCATTTGCTTATCTTACCCAAATGCCACTAACAGTGATCTGCAGTGATCTACCTCTCTTTTTTGACCAGAAATTGAGATTTTTTTTTTTTTTCCTGATGGAAAGCAGAGTCACAACTGTCATTGTACTCAGAGAAGTTTGAGTTTCAATCAATAAGCATCTTTTCAATAGAAACACATTTTGATTGGGTTCATTTTAATACTTTATATTACCTGAGAACTTGGTTCCATTATGAAAAAAAAAAAAAATCTTTGAATATGCTAGAGGCAAAGAGAAGCACAAAGAGGCAATGCTGGAAGCAGTTACCTTGCAGTCCTGTCCTTCTTTCAGACAGGCACTCAGCCATTGGAGCTGCACAGTTAAAACAGGGCCAGGGTTAACAGCCTCAACAAAAGAGAGAGCCCAGGATGGGACACTTAGATTGGATGCTTAGATTGGATGCTTAGAGTCGTCTCTAAAGCTGACAAGTAGAAAAGTCATCTTTATACTTGAGCAAATCTAGCATGAAAACAAGAATAATTCAGTAAGAATTGAGCCATCACCCGCCGCCTTCTAGGCTGTTTTCAGAGTCCCTTTCCAAAGTGGAGCAAGGCCTCTTCAGTGCAATTTGAAGTGCAATGGCAGTGTGCCACAGACTTTGTCCCACCAGCATGAATCTTACTGAGATCTCTTCAATAGGCCATTTTAAAAGGAATTACAAAATACAATGAGTCACAAAAAGGCCTACTTCAAACAGATTCCAATCACGATGAGGTGTCGATTTGCTACTGTAATTTATTTCCTCCAAGTAATTAGTTCTGCAAAGACAGGACAGACAGAGCSTCAATCCTGGGGGCAGGCAGAGGTCTTTCTGGCAAAACACCAGCCATTCGGTTCTTTGGCAGAAATCCCTATGTTTCTTCATAAGATATTCAGTACATGTAAAAGTACCATCTTGAAATAGAAATAAAGAAATAAAAAGGAATGCCAAACTAGCACTAACAAAGTAATTTTACAACTACAGCTTATAGGTCCTTTATTTTTGCCCTCAGCATCCTCCAGAAGGGTAGTTAGAGGTTCCTGGAGAGCCAGCTAACTTCATAGTGTTTGTTAGTAAGCAAAAGGCCGGGGGCTGCCTTCCCGACAGCAAAGCAGAGCCGGTCTCTTGCAACGAGCTGCTGGAATTGCATTTGCTGTTTGATTTCTCATCATGCTTTTTTTTTAAAAAAAAAGAACAAAACCCTCTTTACTGGCAGGTGCAGATAACACTTGTAGGAGCTACACACATGCAAAAAAAATGCCCCATAAAAAATGAGATGGGTTTGTTGAGATGCTGCTCTCTTTGATACAGAATTTTGTTTTCTACCACATTAAATTTACGGTGTACTTTCTACTTAGGAGGGCCTGGATTGATATCCAGCATAATTGCACCTAAGTCACCTAATTTAAATGAGAATTTGAAGCTGAGACTATGGCACAGCTTTGCTATTCTTGGTCTTGGTATTTTCATGGAGAATGCTTCCAACCCAAATAACTGGTTGCATGAATGGCTTTACAGAAAGGCTTTTTATATAATCTGGAAAATACAAGGGCTATACAGTTTCCAGAATCTATTAATAAATTGGCATAATTTCAAATTTGTTTTCTTTTAAGARTACTTCCAAGATGACAGCAGCAGTATCAAATCAGAAAGTTTTGGTGCGAACCTAACATCTTCAGTGGGTAACTYGTTAGTGTGATATAGACTGGCTTTTTGTCAGGCAAGAAATCAAACAAGAAACTAGGAAAACAGATTTAAAACAAAATTTACTTTCCATTGCCTCAAAATAGGARAATCTCAATAGTGGAGCTCCTATGAAAGTATACCTGAGCTTAGGTATGCTCCAGTCCGGCATACAGGATTTTTTGAAGAAGTTGTTGCTTTCTGTGCAACAATCCTGMTAATATCAAAGAGCAGGGAATACTACTCTTTTCTTATATCTTGTGATCCTCCCATCCAGTCTTTTTATCCCTATATTATGACTTTCTTTTTGTTCCTACAATGGGTTTGTCTTTGTTATATGTTTATAGAGTGTGGTTAATACTATGACATTTGGGTTTCTTGACTGAAACTTCAATATAAATAACAAATGAATGCCAGTACKCAATATTTAAATTTGGGATAATCTGCTCATCTGCCCATCATATAAGGTTAAGTGTGAAGAGTAACTAAGGGATTTTTTTTCCCACCTCCATACATGTATGGCAAAAGGAATGTTTTACGTTGTGCAATTGGCTTTGGTCAAATGAAGCAAAGTCCCTGTATGAAGAACAAATGACAAATGAGACAGTCTTGCACACCTCATGTTGGATTTCTGAATAAAACCATCTTCACTTTCAACAGACCCAAGAATCTCTTCCCAACAAATTGAGCTGCAACAGCTGCACCCATAAAGAAAAATAATAWTAATCAAATCACTTATTCATTGTGGAGGTTGTTACCTGCTTTGGGATTTCGAGTTTGATTATCCAGTCATAAGATATGGTGGGCTGTTTTCTTTAGGAGCCTTTGATGATGCACCTGGAGAATGCTAAGCAGACTCTTGCCATCATATCAGCTTTGCCTGCACACCCAGTCACTTCTCTGAGGAACTGGAAGCAATTTATGAGATGCAACTCTCTTCTTTAAAAGCCAAACTGCCTCTTTCCCAGTAGTTCTCCTAAAAACAAAGGGKTTTGTGTGTACCTTTATGTCCTCCCCCATTCATCATGAACAAAGCAGCATAGAATTCATTTTGCTTCTCTACATGGCTTTATTTTCTTTGAGCTTTCCTTTGCTATATTCATCATCTATTGGCCCTACAGACTATCTCACAAGTCCTGCCTCTGATGTGTTTGAAGAGAATTCATTTTTTAGTTCTTATGCCTTTAGAACTTGCTCTTCAGAACTCTTCTTTTGGCTTGACTTCTTGTGCTTAACACCTTCTTGCCAGGCTTTTTTTTTTTTCTGTCTCTTGAACAGAACTTTAATTTGGAAATCAGATTTCTTACATTTAATAGTGTCCTTTATCTTATTGTTAATTTTTTACAGTTTAAACAGACCAGAAGAGAAAAGGAGCTTGTCTTTTCCAAGTCTATTTTAATAGTTAGCATATATTTGCTGAATCCATGACTATATCTTTAATCAATCTCTACATTGTTCACAAGTACTTTATCAGTGCYTTACCACTTGAGTTGCTTCCCAAATTACTTTTAAATAGTTTTGGGTTTTTTGAAAAAAAAAAAAAAAACAATACCAGAGTTTGTGTTTCTACCCTCAGAGGGTTTCTATCTTAGGAGCCTCTCTGATCCCTCTTCACACTAGATGAAGCAGCCAATGGTATAGTACTGTATTCTGTACATTAGACCTCCTTAGGSCTATCATAGATGTCCTGATTTAGTTGTGATAGCAGTTAGCTTACTGCTCTGATTCTAAGCTGTTCTTTAGGCAGAGAACACAATTCTTCACCAGCACAATCTTTCCTACATTTCTGTCCTTTAATATAGAAGAGTCCTTCTGTTTACATTCCTTCTACCAAGTTTTTGATATGCCTATTAAGTCAAATCCTCAAGGTAAATTACTCAAAGTAGAACAAAGCTCTGGGACACAACGTATACAAGAAGCATTTTTCCCTAAGGTCTTATATAGATGTCAAGCTTCTGCCTAGCTTGATTATACATAGAATGTTGTTTTGTGTGACACTCCTCTGGGCTCAGAAGATAATAYTAAAGAAGCTCTCCTTTGTCTTTGGAACAAAGATATTGGAAAGAAAGTGAAGAAACAAGACTTCTTTTCAAGTGCTGGACCTGAGAAGATACTRGGATGATCATCAGTCTTTTAAAGCAAAAGAAGAATATTCCTGTTGGGCGTACTGAGAACTCAAAGAAATTAATAAAAATATTTATGAYCTGCAAGAATGATAAAATATATTTTTCAATATTACTATGAATAGGTTACATGTACAAGTACTGGAAAAACAGATTGTAAAATAAAGTCAGACACATAGAAAATAATACAATCCCTAAATATCTGTTGAATATAACACAGTATCAGATTTTCAAAGACAGATGTTTCTGCTGAAGCATGCAAGTTTTGAGCCGTGGTCTTAGCATAGCATAACTCCAGCTGCAGCTTTTTATTCAGCAAAGGAGTTTTGTTAGTACGTGATGCATGCAAATGCATTTTTTTCCCCCTCTACAAAACAAAATAAGTGTTCTGTGTATGTTCTGAGTAAACAAACATGAGAAGTGTACTAGACACTCCAGGGAAGGGATAGGACACTGCATCTGTATTTAAGTGGCTCCACTCGTATGATGGTAGTAGAACTCTCTTTATGAGCAACACATGCCACATGAAATTCAAGTTTAATTAGCTTCAGCCAGATAAAGCCCAGTTAAATACAGGTATTAGTCGGAGAAGCTTGCATTTCTTTCATGGTTATTCTTGCACGAATCAGAGCAAAGCAAAGAGGAGCTGCCTTTGGATATACAACRAGACAGAAAAGGGGGACTTGCAAGCATAAAAATGCTGTGAAAACTCCATATTTCTTAAAAAGGGAGGAAAATATTAGACCTGAAGAAAACTCTAAATGAAATAAATGCAATGTGGATGTGAAGAAGTATGATTCAGCAATAAGGAGAGCTGAAGTCTTGAGATGCTGGCATGATTACATGCGCGCACACACACACGCACACAACAAAGACCTTTCCACCTCTCTGGGCTTTGAATCAGGCTCTGCAAGCTGGAGAAGATCTCTGAGAAGAATAGAAAGAGGAAACACAGAAGAGTGAGTGGGAACCTAAAAACTCGCAAAGGGGAGGAGATGAAAGGATGCAGAAATGAATGAAGGGCAGAATTAGAAAGAAKGTGTGAGCATTGCTGCTAAGAAAGTCCCCAGAGGTCTACAAAAGTATGGGAGATAATTAGACACCTTTTCTAGTATCTTTTTGTTTGTATTTTAATGAATTGTGATCTGTGAAATAATTAGAAATTAGACAAGCCTAAACAGACYAGACCTGGTTAACTAAACACAGCTTCCCTTGCTGCTTTTCAAACACACCTTTCCTGTTTGCAGCTCCAGCTCACCTTTTGAAGTTAACAACCCAAATATGTCACAGAGAAAGGCCTTTATCATCTACCTGATTTTAAGGAGATTTTTTTTCTTTGACAATCCGCCTTAAGGTATTTGTATTTTTTAATGGACTACCATATATAYATTCATTTATCTCAAAATTACATCATCTACTTTGCTCTCTACCTCAAGCTTCTAATTGCTCCTGTCCTTCGCTGGAGTGATATAAAGTATTTTTGTGTTTGCCAAGAACCAAAAGTAAAGAGGAAAAGCACCAAGAGACTCCKTGAGAGGTGAGGAATAAAGGGAAACAAAGCAAAAATGGAGAATAAGGCAAAAATGGGAAACAGAGAAGTATTTGAGAGCAGTCAGAAGATAGACGATGGGTCATTAGAACAACAGTTCTAAATGCCCAAAGTAAATACCAAATACTTTTGACTTTTGGTAAATAAATCAATGGTGATATTCTACCCTGGCAGACCTGAAGCACAGAGTAAGTAATTAACCTTCAGCTTGTCAGAATTGATACTTAGTCATCATCATCAGAGTCACTAAAGGTATAAACCCTGAAGGAAAATATCATTCTGCTCCTGTCACTCTCATTTGTGGACTAAGTCACACAATGAAAGTTTTTCTAAACTCATTTCAGATGAAGAATGGTGCCTTTACAGTTGGTTTAATGGAATAATGAGCAAGTTGAAAGGTCTTGGTGTAATATTTGAGTTTCAGATTTAATTTCAGCAGGATTATTCTTCCCTCCTGCAATTGGCTGAGAGCTTTCCAAGTTTTCCTGATCGTCATTTGAAATGAAAAGCATTGTCAGGTTGTAATGAGTCCAGAAAAGGACATTCAGGTCCTGATATAGTGTACTTGAACTATGCCTTTTTGAAGCAGYGCATTGCTCTGTTGAACCCATTTCTCCAAGTTGGAAATTTAAAACAATTTATTGCTGGACTGGAATCTGTCTGCTCACATCTGAAACCGTGGAATTATTTTTGTTCACAGGCTTTTGGTCATTAGATCGATGGGGTGATTATCCTTTATTTCTTAAATCTCTATTGTTGCTATGTATTTGCATGAGTCCTCTTGAATCTTACMGTAGCATCTCTCAAGAAAGATAGCATCCATGCTCATAGTTTAAATGACTAATTATCTTTTTTTGCAGAAAAACAGGTACTAAAGCAAGTACTACAAATGCCTATTTTCTTAAGGTAAAGCCAGGGAGACACTGTGTCATTCCCTGGCACTTTGGGCTGCTTGYAATTACTTTCATGAGACATTGCCAGAAAGGGTCTGTTTATGGTGGGAAACATTGAAAATATTACACTTTCAGTTTTCATTAAAATATTTAGCTCTGGAATTAAWTTGTACATTCAGGTCAGATAGAGCAACCTCACTTGAGTTTTACGGCATCAAATAAGAAGTGAGGGCTCAGTAATAAAYGCAATATGATTTCTTTTAAGAGATTTTAGATAACAAGCAACATTTTCTGTATTATTTCTCCTTCGGAGAATAACAAGCAGCATATAGCCTGATTCTGAAAATGATTGGAGGGGGAGATTTTTTTTTATCTTGCGCCCTATAATAGATTTTTTTCTTTTGCTCAATTCTCTCTGTGAATAACAAGAGTGGCAGCCATTTTCTCTCAGCTCAACATCAAAACCCCTTTCATCTGCTGTCTAAATGCAAACAAAGCAAACCTTCCACCAGGCCTTTCTTTCCAGATAAATTAAAACTCTCATGTCCTGGGGCCTAAATCAAGCCTACAGGCCTTCCCTAGATAAATCCTTTCTCAACCTGAAATCTTCTTGCTACACGTGCTCCTTGTAAGATAATTTTGCAGTAGCTAATCAATAATGCAACAGTAAATTGCATTTAAATAAACATTAGCAGCCCTCTTAATGAATAAAACCTCATTTGCAATTTGTCAAAGTCAGAAATGCTGGACTCTTTTGATATTCATTAGAATATTAGAAATTGGAGCTTTGACAGGTTTTATGTATGTTGCAATTATGATTTTTGTGAATAAAGGAAGTACTTTATTTTCACAAGAATTCTTGAATAAAAACAGTGATGTATACTACGGACTTGATAGATCTCAATTACCTTCTCATTAAAAATGCAGAAACAGGGGGAAAAAAGCCCATGCTACACTCACAAATTTTAAAAGCTTGAAATACACTATACATGTTTTGTGAAAACATATTACGAAACTCCTTTTTTTTTGTTTGAGGATTTTTAATTAATTTGCTGTGATCCTAAGCTTTGGAAGAATGCAATTCCTGGTAATTMATTTTTATGGAGCAATACTGTATTACAGTTGTATGTCTTGCTAATTTTGTAGTGAAATTACAAAATAAAAGCGTGTTTACACATCATATGTTGTAAATTCACTTAATAAGGTTTTTGTTTTAATCCCCATTTTTCAGTGAGAGCACTTCTCATAAATGTCCCCATGTGAAACATCTGCACCATATGCAGTACTGTGTGAATTCTGTGCTTTATAAACAAAGTCTTGCACCTGGGATAGAGGAAAAATTCTAATTTTGAAAATCATTAGATTGTGGAATCGTATCCCAAGGGAGAGGGAGAAGCCACATCCACAAGCCATTTAAAAACAAATTGGAAAAACTGAATAGTATTGTGGAAGACAAAGACACAGAGAGAGAAGCACACTAGAAATGATCTGCGAGTTGAACTCCCCCTCTGATTTCTATGATCCTGTGGAGGGATGTGGCCTGGCAGAGCCTAGATGGTTGTTCGGTTTTACTGCATAAGATTCTGAGGAAAAATCCAACAGTGAGTTTTTCCTTTAAAATGTGTATACACACACACATTGGTGTGTCGTGAGAAATTCTCTGACCTGAAGTTCCGTTACGGGAAAAGATGGTAAAAAACACTTAAAGCATTTGTCTTGCTCTTAAGGATTTAGAACTCAAGCAAGTGTGAACCATGTTTGTGAACAACCGCCCCCCAGATATCTCCCTTTCCCTTAATTAAGTAGAGGAATATCTTTAATATTTTTTGTTTGGTGGAGCAGGCCCCCTGTGTGAGGATATCTGGAGCRTTATGTATATTGGTAAATTAAATACCACCCTAGAAAATAGCTCTCTAAAGATTACTAAGATATAYGTCCTGATATAGAAAATAGTTGGCTGCAGCTTATACTATGAGCAATATTTTTTTTTCTATATGCATCCAAGCATTAAGGAGACCCAGCTCTGSTTAGCTTTGCAAATCATGGAATGCATAAAAGACATGAAAGAYAGATCCAGCTGCTACCATGCAAATCCGTGACTTTCTGTGGTCTCTGTAACGCATGTATCCCAAGGAACGTTTAGGAGGGCAGAAGAGGCCAGATTACATCTGCAGTTCATAAAGTAGTTTGATTGGCTCACGAGAGGCCACTAAGACATGGGCTAAAATGTACATCACTTTAGCATGAGCACAGCATATGACCCATGTGGGCATCACCCCCTGCCATTGATGTGCATCCACTTGTAGCCATGTCCTACTCCAAAATGCCTCATTCCACAGGTGATCTGATTTGTGGTTTCCACCTTCACTCACAAAGTCAGGACTTTTTTGTGACTAGCAAAGCTGTCCTGCACAGGCACAGATGTTTTGTAACAAGGCTTCGATGTTGGYACAGTATTTTAATGGTTGAGAAACTGGGATTGCAGCTAAAGGAGTGATGTTAGTGATGAAAGAGACTGGAGAGTGAAAAAACAAAAGTGGCAAAACCTGTTGGTTTGTCCATCTCYGCTTCCCTTCAGATCAGGAGTTCCTAGGTAGAACTCCCTGAGAGAGCCACAGCTAGAGCAGCTCCCCTGCCCTGGGTGCTCTCGGGACCATTCAACTCCATGGGCAGCACAGGCATATGACTCTGGAGTGTTTTGGGTGCCACTAATGGGGCCCAAAACMAATCAGTTAAATATCCCTCTCTCAGACTAAGAGCTCTTCACCTAGGTGAAGGACAGCACCAAGAGTCACCAAAAGTCAGAAAACTGCAGGAGTCAAGACTTCACTCCTATGCATGAAAAAAAATGGAAGACCCAAGGCTGCCCTTCCCTCCACCATGCTCCAACCAGCAGAAAAATAGCTCTCAATCCACACAGAAGCATTTCAAGCATTTCAGACCTTCAGCTGTAGGAAAATAAAWCAAAAAAGTGGGTGGGAGGGAAGGAGAGAGATATAAGATCCTTCAGAGAACCACTATTATTTATTTCTCTTTAGCCAATCATACATAAAATACTGTAAGCAAAAGTTTACTATCTCTGATACTTGTGTCAACTCCCTCCTCCATTCATGGCTCACATTTTGAAGGACAGTGTGCACGAAGAGGAAATCTGTTCATATTCTAATTACAGGTGCCAGGTTTTGGTAGCTATGWGCTGCATTGATCTCTATTATTTTAGGCAAAGCATTACAAATATCTTTGATGCTTCATGAACAATAAATCAAAATTTGACCCATTAACATATTGTCAGAAGCTAGTCAGGAGAATAAGATTCGTATTTTCCCTATTCTAACCACATCCTGAGTCTATTATCCGTCTCCTACTAAGAGAAAGGGAAACAAAAATTAAATTGTTAGGTGTTCTGATAAGAGCATTAGACAGACAATGCTACAACAGACCCAAAGTTACTACAAAGATTATTCACAATGCAGTTGTGAACTATTTGTTTATACGCCTACACACACATTTGTACATATTGCTCATTAGAACAGAGTGAAAAGAGAACTGTTTTCTTATTAGGGACACGAGGCTTGAATTATAATCATTATAATATAAGTCATAATATTCTTAAAAGTACAGTTCTGTACCTATAAACAGTATAGATTTCRTATTTCCATTACAATACTTTAATCTTTGACCTTTGTCCTTTTATTACGATAGTATTGAAATTAGGTTGTTGGAACAAAGATGTGGCTACTAATTTATTCATTGCTTTTTCCTTCTTCTTTTTTAACCTAAGGGTAGTAGAAGGTCTGAAAATGATTTTAAATCAGATACTGGTTTTKGKTKKTTTTTTTTTTAATCCATGATAATGCTTTTCCCACGAATACAGGGCTTTGCTGAATTTAGCAAAGACTGTAACTTTGTCCTCAGGTTATTACCCACACACACACAAAATCACACATTGGATCTCATGAACATTATTAGCCACTAACAAGAAGTGTACACTATCAGTTCCTAAAAATAGTTTTATAACTAATATATTGAAAATAATATATATATATATGCGGTGCTGTGTTGTTACGACTAGCACATCTATCCCTACAAGGCCTCTAGCAGTTTTTCAGTACAAGGAACACCACAAATAACATTGCCATTTTCATTTCRTATCAGCACGCTAGGCTAAATTAGCTTGTCCTTATTCTGGTTTCACGTAGGAGCAAATTTRGAATAATTCCAAAGCAGTCAATGATGTTGCATAAAGCTCTGAGGTGAGTCTACCAAACCACGCTTCTGCTGCTCTGTTTTGGGCTCAGCTTTGTGGGGATGGGGAAGTGAAAGAGGAGCTAAACAGAACCCCTCCTATCTCCTTGCCAGAGCAATACAGCCAGAGCCTGTCCTCAAAAGCTGCATTTCTATAACCTGTGGTATTTCCAAAGCTTTAGTGCTTGGCATGTCAAATACAAAGCTTCTAACAACTAACACCGTGGTGCAGGTACACTCTCCTTCATCACTTGTTTCTGTTTTTAAAGTCTGCATGGAGAAATTTCCAGTGTACTAAGATTATCCCATAACTCTCACAACATACAACACGCCTCAGAGGCACTTGAGAGAATTTTACTTTGTCCATTTTAACTTTATTTAACAACAGTCATACACCGTTCACATCACCTCAGATTACGCATTTAATTTCCTTAAGTGCTACTCTTAAAACATCGCCATGTTTAATGTTGACGTCTAAATGGTACCATTTACGCTTTGCTGTGAACACCTCATTAAAGCAAATGGAGCAGGTAAGGAGGTAGAGCATCTGCCTTTGCTGAGGCAAAGGGGGAATTGCCTTTGTTTGTCTGGGAACAGTTGAGCATGATTTCCAGCCTGGGTAAATTGATGTAGCTCCATAGATTTCATCAGAGCTTCCCTGATTTGTATTAGTTACGGCKAAGGCAGGGTTTCCTGCGAGCCTAGGATAACAAAGTGTTCCCTGCCTCCATAAAGTCACTTAGAAGATGCCTCCAGAGCACTGGCTGCTTATGAATTGGACACCAGTGCATTTTTAAATGGGGGGCTACTTATATGTCACCTTTCCAAAATCAAAGATCAAGCTTTATTTCCTTTTCCCACTTGAATATCAAACATGTGACAATTTACAAGCAAGAAAAAATGTACTTTTTTCCAATTAGGAGAATGGATGGGAAGGGAGAAAATGAATTTCCTGACTTGCCAGGGCTTCTTTGCTTTTATTTTTTTTTTTTTTAGTAAGCTCAAGCAGAGAATATTTCTGGAAGCCCCAAACATGTAAAATAGAGAACAATCATTCCAGTCATTCTGCATTTTCACTCTAGTATTCCTTTCAGTGAACGCTGATATATACACCAGAACTACTACAGATTATTAAAATACATGCATTTAAGTGTCACAGAAGGAAAAATTAGAGCATCTGTTAATGTAAACAGACAGATCAAGAGATACCTCTAAACCAGCTTAAATGCAATTTCTTTTGCTGTACTATCTGCAGCAGGATCAAATGGATTGCAAAGATTGCATTTTGTCCTACTACCACAGCAGTGATAGGTCAGACAAACTACCTTATCTTAAACACARTTTAACCATAGAGCTACTGTTGGTTGCGCAGCTTCCTAAAATCTGCCTTAGTGTCCTAGCACCCCGTACCTTGTCTCAGGTCTCCCTCAGCTCCAACACTATCATGTGTCCACGTTGCCAATGCAGAAGCCAGTGGTATGCCATTAACGTTTGAAAAATCCCTCGGAAACTTCAAAAAAAAAACCCTTTGCACTGTTATGGTGGCTTTTATTATTATTACATTGGTGGAAATGTGAGTTGCAATACTTTTATTTTTTCAATCTTCAATCTTTCAAATTTAAAAGAGAAAGAAAAAWTACTCTGCTTCCAAAGCTAGTAGAKAMTGGTGAGAAATTTCCAGTGTTCTGTTRCAGATACCTATTAACCCCTTTTGCTCCAAAATCTGGAACCAGGGTTAAGCATGGTCAAGCCAATTTCTACCTAGTTTGAGTCTTGGAAGAAAAAAAAAAAAGCGTTAACGAGTACGACAGTAGCTGTTGCATTTCTCACAGCAYACGTAAGATGAAGAGTTTCAGCCAACTGAGTTAATAGGAACATTAATAGCAAAGCAATAGCTGTATTAACTTCAAAAAGCTTGCAGAAATGTTATGTGAAATTGTATGGTTYTTGATGCTTACAAGTTCTATTTTTTTTTAAGTAATTTGGGCACAGAATGTCTTAGAAAGTTTTCCAAATAAATAAAACACCAAATGCCTCCTCCTGCTMCAGCCATTCCTATCATCTATTACCTGAAAGGATTATCCTCATTTTTTCCCCCCCTCCAAAACTCAACAGCAGGGAAGGCTTCAGYAGGCGAAAGCAGAGGCTATCGGCAGGGTTTTGTGCCTTTGTTGATACCCCCCCAGCACAGCGGCCCGGTAGCTCCTAGCACGGAACCAGGTGGAGAGTCCCTCACGCCGCCGCAGCCCAGCGGGCAGGGAAGCCCGGCGGTCAGCGCAGCCCAGTTGCCACAGCAACCCCCGCTCGCGTTGCCCAGGCAACCAGCATCCTCCGAACGGGGTGGCGATGGGCGAGCGGGGCCCTTTGGGGCGAGCGAGACCCGTCGCCCGYGTCGGCGGAGCGGGAGCTTTGCTGGGGCAGCAGGGGCGGCGGCGCTGCCRCGGGGCGCGGGGAAGCGAGCAAGGGGACAGCGGGCTGCTCTTCCCAACGCTCGGCTACGTCCCGCTGAAGCCTTAGCTGCCTTCAGGCTGCTCAGCAGAGGGGTGGAAAAAACGAAACAGCGCTTCTCTACCTACCGTTATTTTCTACTTCTGCTGGTTTTATGCAGTTAGTTACCACTCTTCCATTTCTGCCTATTTTTATGCTATATATCTCCAAAGAATTTTATGCCAGCTTTGGGGAAAGATGGATTTTTTTTAACTACTGCATTAACACTGGAGGACCAAATCTTGCTATCTGCATTCAAGTCTTGATTCAAGCAACACTGCATTGCAGGCGATGGAAAGTTCGTCCAAGTGATAATGGCAAATTTCAGGTTCAAATTAACTTTATCACAACGACCTCTGATTTTGGAAGAGGGGCACAATTAATGTCAAGCTCATCCCCAGTATTTAGTCAGGCGTGGGGACAGAATTTGATATGAACTCTTTAATACAATCCTCAATTGCTATTGGCATTGACCCTGATTGTTTTATCAATACCTGGCTTTCTTTTGTCTGATAAGATTAGGGAAAGGGGACAAACATTTTGCAGGCAGAGATATGCCTCTCTGCCTGTCTTGGCAACTATCTCCATGCTTAAAAAATAAAATGTTTGAATACTATTACCATCTAGGCATTCTGGAACAGCTTTGTAATGTTGCAATGAAGTTCTACCTCTTAAAAGAGCTTTTTGGCCACTGGTCTTGTCATTGAAGACAACAAAAGCTAAAATAGGCCAGGAATGAGCTATCTCAGAAAGYCTGGTGAGCATTTCCAGTGTTTAATAATGTATTTCCATAACAAGGGGGAACAACTCAGGAAGAGACAAATAGCATAAGAGACGAACCACTATTTCTAGGTATTAATTGAAAAATCAGAATACTGCACAATGACATGTGGTTGTTGATACAGAAAAGTAATATTAAACAAATGAACTAACCTTGGCATCTTGGAATATGAAAGATCTCCTTGGTTCTTAAAGGTGGCTGGGCCCCATTCTCYCACTCTTCTTTCCCATGCTCAGCTAAGTTTTCATCCCTTCTACCATCAGAGGCCATGAGGAAATCTGCAACCCCACCAGTCYCACTTCTTTTTGCCTGCAGAGTCTGGAGAGAGACAAAAATCAAGGTCATACCAGKGAAGATTTGCTTTTTCTTTCTGCTCTACAGGCACAGAAGACAGATCTCATGTCATCCYCACATGAGGTCGGTGCTTTACACTGCCAGAAATTATTGACCTTCATGACTTTCTGTTAACACGTAGACCTGATGCAAAATTATAATAAGTCACAAGAAGTTTTAACTTTCTCCTCCTATCAGTGGCATTAGGAAGATCAAAAGCAGTTTTTTTGTGGGATTGCAATATATGGGACCTACCTCTTCAGAYCTCATTCTAAGGCTATAAAAAGATAAATAAATAAATAGATAAATATCATCGGTTTGGTTTCAATGTGAAAAGATTCCCTGTATGACCTGCTTAGAACTGAGAAACACACTGGTCACCTGCATTTCCCCCTCCACCAGCCATTACCACTAACACTCTTATTCTATTAAAAAAAAAAAAAAGTCCAAATGTAAGAAGAAAAATGTTCTTCTTCTGTCAGAATACTGTCCTAGACATCCCAAAACTTAATTACCTTAAGTAAACTTATGTAAGATGAAGAAAAATTTCAGTTAAAAAATCTGAATTAACATTTTGGAAATTATCTACCAAGGCAGGTCATGTATAATATTAAAATATCTTCTCAGCTTGTGTGATCTTTTATATAATTACAGAATTATAAAATTACCACTGACCACTCCAAAAGAAAAAAGAAGCCATTCATTATGTCACTATTCTGCTTCTCACTCTGTCCTACCCACCTACTACACAGCAAGAGCTCCAACCCCAGAAACTTGTGAGTAAACCTAAAACCTTTTGCAAACATGGTATATTCCTTCTTTCTGCCATTCATGTACGTGTTGGCCCAAGTGTTGGAAGAGGCTCCAAGACGTTAGTACCACTCTATTCACACAAAATCCAAACATTTAACGAAGGAGAGCATGCTGAAATTTGGAAAGCAAGACTCTTCTGCTTGTATCAAGAGGGTGTGGGGCTCCCAGTCACGCAACAARCATGAACGAAGCATCTCACCATATTTGGAGTCAAATGGAGTGAAATGGAACAAACAAACAGCAGGAGGTCCAGAAGGATCAGAGAAAGGAAAACTCATAGTCTACCCTGACATGATAAACTCATCCTCTAGCCTCTCCAGCACTTTCAGGCTAAGAAAATCAAGGCAGCTGCTCTTTCCAGTGCATGTGCTTACAGACGAGCAAACAAACAAAAACAGGAGGAAGGACAAGTTTGTCTGAAACATTTGGTTGATTTTCTGTCTGTTCAGTGAGCCCAGTCCACTGGGCTGGATCAAACRATGATGTTGGCCTCTCACAACAATGTTTGTCTGTTCACAAAAAGCACATTGCATTTATAGCAGCGTTCTCTGGGATTTCAGAAAACTCTAAGCCAAATTGCTCTGTTAGCATGGACAGAGGATACCTGTGCTCAGAGAATTATTCTCATCCCGGAAGGCCTTGGAGAGGGAGTTTTCTGAATCCTTTACACTAATTGGCTTGTCGCTGCTACAAGTAGGAGCCACAAACTAGGCAACATCGCAGAGTGGAGGCATGTGGTTGTTCCTGCGCTATTTTAGAGCAAAATGGACATTGAGTGCTATCAAATTCCAAGATCTGAACTAGGGTACTAATTGAATTCACGAGTGTGCCTGAAGTCTTGAGGGAGCTGCAGGGAACATATATATTACACTGTCTAGACAGCACAAGAAGATAGTATGCCTTAGCCCTTCTTGTGCTTTGTCTAGTAGGTTTACTTAGGCCCTCATGTCAGATGGTCCACTAAACTAACTAAACATCTTCCATAAACCTGTACTGTCTCTGCCCAGTGAAAAGTCTAACATCACAACAGGACTTCAGAGTGAATCACATTCCMGTATAGAGGTTTATAAAGAGAATTCTAGACATCTGCGACAAAGTCTGGGCCTCTTTAAAGAAGTCTGTAGGTTCAACCAATATCCTAGGGATATTTAGCCATAAGACTCTCCTGAGTCATATAACCACCATTAAAAGTATTTTTTTTTTATAAAAAAAGAAAGACTCAGAAGGGAGAGCCCACTCGCCCAGCACAAGGATGCTGTGGGATGCTGCTGAAAGACAACGCTCTCTCTGCATTAGTGCAATCCTGTTAACTGACAAGCAAACTGAGCAGAGACAAAGGATTCAAAGCTTAGTGAAAAGRAATAAAGGGCTCCTTGCTCACCTGGTAAGCACTGCTTCATCCTATGCTAGGAATATCACTATTGCTAGAATGATTCTTGAATTGTTCTGCTTTTCCTTTGACTCTTTCAGTGAAAAAGCTGTGTCCAGTTCACATCAGATAGGTCATCATATCCACACCCATTTCAACAAGTTCAGAATGGYTGAACATGCCTGGAAGATAGAGGAATGTCAGGCAAAGGAAGTAAAGGCAGAATTCCTGCAGCAGTTAGTGTTTTCCCCTCTACTCATATKGTACACTCGAGCAGTGCCCCAAACACATTTGTGAAACTTTAACCCTTAGGATGCAGTTGTTAGCATCGTCAAGATAAACAGTTACACCAGTAGTGCTTAACATAATGACTCACTTTTGGTTTTCTTAAAGTTCCTATTTTCTTAAAGTGCTTATTTTTCTCCTCCTTTCGAAACTTGCTGCAGGTTAGGTACTATGCAGCAGTTCCCTGAGGAACACAGTATTCCTGAGAGAGCTTGGACTTCTTCCTCGTTGCGCTATCCTGGCCTGCCAGCAAGCTCTCCAGCTTCATCATAGCTTTTTCCTTACTGTTCTTACATTAACCTGAGTTATCTCAAATCAAAGGAAAAAGAGCTATATTCTACCAAATCTACACACCAGAACAGCGCCTAGTTCAGAGTTAGTGTTCTGGCCGTCAGTGTCTTATATTTCCACCTCTTTTGTTCTTTTCCAGCACTGTGCTTAAGGCTTGATTATGAGTGCTTGCAGATCTAGTGGTTTTCATCTTAACACACTGTCAGGTTAAATCACCAGCAATGTCCTCTCACCAGGAGTCTGCAGTTCAAGGACTACCTTTGGATCAGGCATTGTACGATTCAAATAAAAAATTCACATGCAAGTGTTTGGAGCTGTAGTGACAAGGTGCTATTGCTGCCTGCATTTAGTGACCTTTCTCAAGAGCGTGAAGGACCTGCTGGCACGGATGGAACTGCACTATGAAATACCACAAACACAGCATCCTCCCAGAAGGGGCTTCTGCCGACCTGTATACCAGCCCTGCCCAGTGTTGCCAACTTCCTTTGTTCCTGACCGGTCCTGTGTAAAGGCCAGTCCCTCCCTGGGCAATCAGGCTCATCTCCAGACTGGTCACAAAATCAAGGGATAATTTAAGCTGGGAAGAGAGTCTGGAGGTTGCCTGGTCTGACCCCATGCTCGAAGCAGGTTCAATTAGATTAGGTTGCCCATAGCCTTCCAGCTGAGTTTTTGATGTCTCCAAGGTCAGTGATTCTACCATGTCCCCAGACAACCTGTTGCAATATACTGCCACTCTCTCAATGAAAGAGGAAAAAAAAAAAGAAAAAAAAAATCTTTTCCTTATATTTATAAGGATTTCCACATGCTCCAGCCTGTGCTAATTTCCCTCCTGCCCTGCCGCTGTGCACTCTCAGAGAGAGCCTGGCTCCGTCGCCTCTGCACTCTCGCAGGAGGTTGTTTCAAGCAGCAGCAAGGTACCCCTGAAGCCTTCTCCTCTTAAAGCTAAGCGTAAGCACTTTTCTTTGTTTCTCCTTTTTTGCTCTTTCTCATTTCTTTAGATGTTGTGTGCTTCAGCCCTCTAACCATACTCATGACCTCCACTGGACTAAGTCAAGCATCTAATCTGCATTCACATCTGAATGTAAAGAATATGAAATCCCCAAAAGGCACCATTCCCTTTGTTTCCCCAGAGCCTCTAAATATACTCTGCCCGATCTACTGGAGCAATCCACTGCAGTTTTGTTGCAGTTAAAATGTGTTTTGTTGACTACAAAGTTTGGAACCTACAGATCGAAACAAAGACCAAAACAACTTTAATTACAAATGTGAAACATCTTCTAAATGTTGTAGGCAGAACACAATTTATTGTCCCTCAGTATATAAAGATAGGAAGAGGCAGCTTAATTATTTCTCTTGTTTCTTTTTTCACATTTTCACATACTAACAGTGGTGCTGTAACTACTTTTTGGGACAATTGATTCTGTCATCACATCTGATCAGTGGCAGCAGTGGAATTCAGTGGAATTTTGCAATTTGCTAAAGAACCAAAAACAATCTTACTACTGAGAACAGAATATCTCTGTAATTCCTGTGCAATTCGCCTGAAAAGAGTATCAATTAGTGCCTAACAGGATTTTAATTTTATTTTATGTCAGATAGGTACTTGAGTAATAGGACCTTGATTGAGCAGTCGAGTGACTAGAAGTCATTATTATCAGCATGCACTGGATCCATGCGGATCACTTACTCAAAAAAAAAAAAAAAAAAGAAAGAACGACCTTTTTTGCTGTTTTTTCTAGCTCTGTTTGCTGGATGCTTGCAGGTAAGCAATAGTTCTTTGCAATTCCTGGGAAGTGCACATAAATATTTTAATTTGACCTTTTAAGGTAGTGAGAAAACAACTTCATTAGTGTAAGTCTAGTGAATTAAATGGAATAACTACAACACAGAATTTGTCTCTTTGTTTTAAAAGGGGAAACTCTCTGGAGATTTGCTTCTCCACTCTTTTTCTTTGATGAGTAAATCAGCAAAGGGCTATGTTTCAAATGGAGATACAGTAGGCACTTGTTCTGGAAGCGCTACTTCATCATGCATGTTCCTGAGGGCAAGCAGCATTCGCTGAAAAATGCAGAGCAGCGTGTTACGTAATCGCAAGGTGGGCTGCCTCTCGTGCAGATACAAAGCCCTGTATAAACAAGAACAAAGGCAGCGCGGAAAAGATATGTACCATTTTCATAAGTTCTAAGTGAACTTGTATAAACATAAGCCTAATCATATTTTCCATTCCCCTTGGGATCACTTTGTGGCTTATTTGTTTTCTGATGTGCCCTGCATCACTGCCTTTCTTCTTTCAGAGATGTGAATTGTTAGTAGTTTTCTTAGCTGCAGTTCCGCTCCTAAGAAAAAATGGGGAAACCCTTCACTGCTTAGAAGGTTATTATGCAATAGATAACAGTGTTAGGGGGGTAGAGGGAAGGGGGAACTGCATCAACTGGTGGCACAATCCCCCAGGGAAAGCAGACTTTAGTTGAACAATCAGAAAACTGGCTTGCTTTATGGTGTTTACACTGCTGCCTGCTAATGGATCGCCATAAAGGAAGCAAAAGGACTCTTACACTATTGAGTATGCTATCATGGGAGTCTTCTGAGTGCGCCTTTTTTATTTGCTGCAGTCAGGTTAATGAGCTCACCAGCCCACTTGATGTCGAGGACTTTGTAACAAAGCAATCTCTCATTAAATGCTGCCTGGCACCACTCTCTTGAAGCAAAGGGACATTCAGATTATTGAATGCCTTTGTATTCCTCATTCCTACCAGGCTATGGCGTCCAGCAGTGGCATCAGTCCCGCACACTTACTGGCAAGCGTCCAGTCATGCGCCTGCCCTCTTCAGACTGCATGGGCATTTGCCAATCTAAGCAGCACTAGTAGGCAAACAAGCATGGCACACGACTGCCTTGGCCGGCGGCCAGATGTGCAGCTGAACGGCCCAGCTTCCCCCTACTGCACAGGGAAATGCATTCGCTCCCCTCRTTCCCCCCGCTTCAGCTGATTTACATGTAAAAGTTTTGTTGCGGTACAAAGGAATGTGCATTTATCTGCATACTTTTTCTGCTTTAACACCTTTTTCATTTTTTTTTTTTAGTCTCAGCAGTGCAGGTCATGAATTCAGCTGCGGCTCTATTTAAATACCTGCTGGCTGACAGTTTCTTCAATGAAATGACCCCAGAGTGTTATCAGCTAGCTAGCAGGTGTGTCTCTTTATTCAGCATCTTGCAGGCAACGGAGCATCCTGGGTAGAGAGCAATCTATGCATGATCCAGCTCTTCCCTACATTACTCATGAGATTTAATGGTTCGCTGTCATGAAAGAGCTTACAAAGACACATTTTTTTTTTAAGTTGGCTTTCCACCAGGCTTTGTGCCCTGAGATATTTTGACACAAACACGCAAAATGATAAAGAGGGAGGGATTTTTTTTTTTTATGAAAGGCTTCATCTCATTCAAAAAAAAAATCAGCTTTAGGCAGGTGATTGTTTTTAGTGGTAAGATGCTAAACTGATATTTAATAGTAATGTGGCTGTTCTGTGCATAGTTCCACTAGTAAATAGCCTTGTAAAGCACCTTGTTTTCCGGTGTCTCTATGTGTGCTCACTGCTCCCATTCAGTCAGTTTCCGATGCTGAAGGAATCTTAAAAGTCTGGTTACTAGAGCTGAAAGAAAACTGCCCTCAGAATGACAAGGTGTTTTCTATCTAGAAAAACACCTTGAAGAGTAAAGCCAAGGAGAAGAGACAAATAACAGCAGGATTTCCGTTGCGGTTCCAAATGCTGTCATACAATGTTTTAGGACATGCATTTTCAGACTTTTTGTTTATGGGGCTACTGCTTTTCTCTTTTATTGAAGGATGAAGAGAAAAAACCCAGTGACTAGCTGTGTTTTCAAGGGTCTTGCATACGAGTTAAAGGAAATCCAGGGATTGTTCTCTGGGATATTCCCTCTCACTCCCCCAAACAAATGCCACGTTGCATGAAGTCTCATCCTATCGATCCACATTTGTTCAGCATTCTGCCACATTACAGGTAACTTTTACATCCATCCACCAGTAGACTGAGAGGAGGTCCTATGCACRTGGTGTTTGAAACAAGAATATGGGGACTCACCTTTCCCTTTCTGGGAAGGAAAATTTATGTATTCCTACCTATCCTTGGTAGGTAGAGGTGAMAAGAAAGAAACACAACTGAACCTGAAGTCAAGAGGAGTCCTGACTGAGCRATCGCCACTAACTGGGGCAGAATCYGGCCGTGTTTGCGCGTCCACCGAGGGCAGCACGCGAGCGACTGCTGACTTAGCGAGCAGGCCTGTGGTTCACAGATTCGGCTAATCCACTCATATTCTCAATATGAGGTTTTGAAAAGGTCACCAAATGCAGAGTCAAGAGTATAGTCCTCCAAAGGGTCTTGGCTTTAGAGTAGGCAAAGGTAATAAAAGCAGCTGTCTGCTTTTTCAATATTCAATACATACCGGCTGTATGTGGGAATAAAGCAAGATGACGTTAGGCTTAAGAGCGTAGGAAGGTCTTATAATTTTTACCTCTTTCTTCTGTCTTTAACAAAGAGGTTTTTTTCAATAGGAAGAACACTACGTTGAGTCAGCAGCAAAAAAACAAACTTTATGTGTTTGTTTGAGAGAAGAAGATATGCTTTTAAAAAGTAGTAATATTTAAAATGTGTTATCGAATTTAGTGACAAAGGAAGATGGTGAACATTATTGAAAAATACTTCAGAGCAGCAGCAAGTTACAGGGATCGATATTCCTTTATATGCAAAAATGAATAAATTGATTTTACAACAGAATTCAGGTTTTTTAAATATAGTCCCAGTGAATAATTTTAACTCAGTTTTTATTTTCTGTGGCAATACCTCTCTAGTAGTTTTTCTGAAAATGGGATAAATCTTTAACAAGTTTCCGGGTAAAATGTAATACAATTTTTAAATACCATTTTTTTCCTGCAACAAATAAAATGCAACAATTTATAAAGTTTGAGGTATTTTGTCTATTGTAGCCTGTTTATTTTCAATTCATTCAACTAATGGGTCAAATTCTCCTCTATAGAGAAGATAGATAGGTCGAATTTGTCCCGTTCTGCCTTTTCCCTTCCTCCTTTCGCTCTCCCAGGTCTGAACAACAGCACTGGCTGTCCAAAAAAWTTAACCCAAATAACAGCAGAAATATTTCATTTAATAAATGCAAGTTGTTTTTGGATTGTATAGATCCAGTCACTCARAGGGTATGAGACCTTTATATTAAGAATACAGGTCTTAATGATCTCCATCTCTAGGTTAGACTCCAAATTTTGCTTTCAAAGTTCACCGCTGGTCATTTCTAKAGAAAAAAGTATATCTTCAGCCCCCCATGCACCTATATTTTGCAATTCATTCGCATTTTCTTCACTAAGGGAAGGCTTCATATTTTGAGGCCAGCACGCGCAATTAGAGCCCTCTGCTCTAACCTCTCATCTTAGGCAGACCTTAGCATTTCCCCTTGCAACACCCCTCACCCTGCAACCAGCACTGAAGTCAGGAGAGAAAACCTACTGCTCTCCTCTGCCTTCAAGGGACTTTGTCCTCTATTTTTGTGCCACTGGTAGTTGGGAAAAGCTGTCGTATTTACCCATGCAACGCAGCTACAAATCTGCATTAAGCCCAGCAAGAACTGGGACCGTTCCGCCACGATCCTGGGGTGCTGAGCACACTCTTGTGCTGAGAAGGAGCGCGCTGAATAGCCGAAGGAGGCTCATCAGCCGCTGGGCAGCTCCCTTCTCTGCCRCTGGCTGCTTCAGTTTGGGAATACTGACCCAGGACAGCCAGGTCTGGCCAAAACCATGGGGAGGCAACTCCGACGCCAGCCCACCTGTGAATTTGGGGTGTAGTGGACACGCTGGGCTCAGTCTGGACCGGCTGCAGAGGATTTTTCATTTGCTTGTTTTTAATATTTGTAAGCTTATTTTCCTCTCCTTTTTCCAAAAGAATTGCTATGATCTCCAAGACAGAAGGAAACCTGCAGAATACCCATTTTTATCTGCTAGGCTTTGGGCTTTTATCATTTTGTAGGGTTTTTTTTTTTTTTTTAGCATGCCTATTTCCACAGAGAAAATACTATCCAGCAAGAGGTTGTTTACAGAGCCGCTAGATTATATTTCTATTTCATCAGCTACCTTAGCACACTMATGAAGAAGCAGAGCGGCCGAGCGGGCGCGGAGGAGAGCGCGGCGGCGCGCTGCTTTCTGTTTGCCCTTCTAATCGCCTCCCTCACACGCTCCGCGCTGCTCCGGCCAGAAAGCTCCCGCGGAGCGGCCGCTCCAGCGCGCCCAGTGCACGCGGCAGCGGCGCCGGGACGGACGGTCCACGTGGTGGAGCCGGGCAGAGCACCCACAGCAGCAGAGCGGAGCGTGCCCCGCACGCGGTGCCCCCGCTGACGGGCGGCGCGCTGGGGGGAGAGGGCGGGTTAAACCCGGAGCACGGCTCAGGGCTGAGCGCGGCCGCGGGGGCCGCCGGCGCCTTTTGGTGATCCGGGGTCAAGCTTCGGGTGGGAGGAGGAGGGAGAATTTGCTGCATAACATCGGGAGGGTTAAAAAAAAACCCCACACACAGAGCCTGTCTCGCCGCTTGCGATGAGAAGATTGGCTGGCTGAATTCCCCAAAAGCAGCCCTCGCTTCTTCGCTGGCTATTTATAGAGCGCAGCGATGTCACTCCCGCTGGCGGCGGCTCCCGCGCTCGGGCGCTCACTCCTGCGCTTGCTTGCTCCGCGGCCGTGCCACAAGGTCCATGGCCCCACAGCCCCACGGCCCGGGCGGGTGCCAACACCAACCCTGTCAGGCCTCGACGGTCCACAGGGCCGCGTGGGACGGCAAGGCTGGCCGGGCRGCTGCCCATCCTGCCATCCGTCAGCCCTCATGTCTGCCAGCAGAGCCGGAGATCCCCCCGTGCCATTAGGAAAGGCCAGGGCTGGCCTTCCATCCCAGCGACCCCCTCCGCTGTGGAAGTAGTAAGGAAATCTAAGGGTGTTTTCTCCCCCYGCCGCCACCACCGTTTCCACGTATTTTTAGCAAAGCCGTTGGGCATTTTCGCTGTCCCTAAAAGAAGAGGGTTGCGTGGCAACGGCGGCGGTTGCCGTGGCGACCCGCACGGTGTGTGGATGAGCGCGGTCTGTCATTCCTGCACACGGGAGCGGGAGCGGGAGCGCGGCCGGGGCTCCGCACGGTGCTCACGGCGCACACCAGCGTGTGCCGCGCAACCGTCCTCCCCGGCGCGTTACTGCCCGCAATGACAGCAAAGCCAAGACTGCAGAATTGTATGGTTTTAATTTGCCTCTGCTGCCGTTAAAATGGAGCCCGAGCCCTGGCTGAGGTGGCAGGCTGTTGGCTGTGCAGGGGACGAGGGGGTTGGCTTGCCCTGGGTGTTCCAAGGTAAGAAAAGACCCTTGGGCACTCTAATGATGAACCCAATGCAATGAGGCACCATCCAAGGAGCGGGAATCCCATCCRCACTGCTCCTCAGTGCTGCACTGCACCCCACAGCCCAGCTGGCCAGGACCCTTTTCTCCTTCTCCTCCTCTTCCTCACACTCCTCCCCCTACAAGGAAGAAAAAAAAAAAAAAGGAAATAAAAGGAATTTGAAATTTTCCAGTGGAGCAACGTGGACGTTTTCTACTTTGTTCATCCCACCCTGTGCCCCAGCAGCCCCCAAGATGCCCCTGCGTGAGCACCACGCTGGAGCCCTCTGCGAGAAGCAGGCTCCACGGGCCAGCTTCACATGGAGCCCCGTGGTGCTGCCCCTGCGTGCCCTCGTCCCCCGTCCCTCCATGGTGCCACCGCGCGTGTGACCAGCTCCGCTTCGGGAGGGYCGTTCTGCTCTGCGGCCGCCCAGCTGCTCCTCAGGATGCTGGGCCCAGAAAGCCGGGACCTCAGGAAGGGCTTGCCRGGGGATGAAACGCACCTGAACAGCCAGGTTGCAAAAGAAAAAAGAAGGAAAAATAAAACTCTTCGTTTACTATTAGCAAGGGGCTTTGGGGATATTTTTAACATATAGGTAGAAGCATTTAATCAATTTTAAATGCACATATTTGCACAGCTGTGCTGATTCAGTTGTGTAAGCAAAAATCTATTCACTGTTCAAAACATTAGGCCAGCAAGTGATGCTGACTCTCCCAGAAACAATTCCACGGTATAGGAAAAAGCAGTGTAAACAAGTGTATAAACATAAACCTGTCATTYTGGCCCATGTGATTTATTTACAAACCTTTACCAACAACAAGTTTTTGACCCTATTAAATCTTTCCGTTATACAGGGGCATTTATTACTCTGGATTTGCATAATTAAAACACACATGCACAGTCACCAATGTTTATAACCTATATCTCCTCCGACTCTTACTCAGACTTGCGTGAGAAATACAGCCTTTTTAGACATCATTTCAATTAAAAGGTAAACATACCATGGTGATTTTTTTCCTAAAGAAGCTATTATCAGCACCAAATTATAGTTAAAAATGCATTTTTGTTTTTTGCTCTTGCAAAAATAGCTGAACACATATATCTGTGGAGACTTGCAGTGTAAAAAATATGTTCCTAATAAGAGACCTAGCGTGYTACCTTTTGGGTAGAAGCCTATTTCTGTGGTCAAGTTACAGTCTATAAACCCCTGAAAACAGGGGCTTATAATGAAAGTATGGATGGACCCTTCACCACAAAGTGCTAGCGGTTGCTGTTATAATATACAAATCTAGAGAGCATGKAGTGATCTATTTTCCAAACCAGGCCAGGCAAAATGACATGAAGAAATTGAATTCCTTGCCCTTACTTTAATAGTGTCTTGTYGTGCAGTCTTCAGATTGGGATGGGTGATCGTTGCAAAACGATCCCAACCTGAGGGACAACAGGAGCATTCACAGTGCTAATACCTATGGCCCAKCACACTGCAGTAATTGTTTGATTGCAGAGTGCAGGCAGAGACCTTTCAAACCGAAATATTCGTAAGGTTTTTTTGACCTTTTTAACGTTAATTGCCAAAATAAACCTTAAAACTATAGCCTGCCCTATTCCTTTGTACCATCAAAAAATAGCTGGCAACCAGAACAGCAAACTGTGCTTCTAAATATATACTGTTAGCTATGCAGGGATATTTAAAATAGATTAGCATAAGGATTAACTCAAATTCAACACCGGCTTTAACCCCCTGATGACCATGATGGTGTCTCCCAACAGTGTCTCTGTGGTAAAGACAAACTCAGCCTCTGGGTGTCAAAAAAGGTCTGTCTGTTAAGGCAAGCCTGGCTAGCACTGTCTCCATTTACCCTTGCAACTCAATGGTGTCCGAACAAACCCAGGTCAAGGCACAAATGAATCCTCTTCCTTTATCTTTTTGTTTTGTTTTTAAGCAGGGCCAATCCCAGGCAGCCTTACTCAGGTGAGAAATGTGATTTACTTCTGAAGGCATATTCAGAAGATACAGAATAAGACTGGAAAGGACAGCAAGGGAGATCTGCCGTCTAAGTCCGCATCTTTGTACAGATGTGTCAAATCTTACAGAACTGAGCAAAATATTTGCAGAATGATGCAGGGAAATTTAAAATTAAAGTGATTGCATTATGCAATAGAAAACAAATTTTGTTAAAATAACTGCACTTTTCAGACTACAGACCRTAACTATTTTCCTATTGAAAATGGTTTATTTTTATCAAAATAATCCACYTCTCTAAATTAAATTGCTTTTACAGCAAGCAGTCATAGTTCACATTTTATTGTATGTCATATGCRAGAATAGTGGATTTGTTGAATTTGTTGAAAATTTGGTGTTTCAGCAAGGTGAGAATCTTGTGAAATGAAGAGCATAACTCCCAAGCAAACCTGAAATTGTCAATAATTCACAATTATTCCAATCTCTTTTTTTTTTTTTGCCAGTTATCAGAGAGTTATTTCTGATCTAAATAACTATCATATTTAAAATAAAACATCTTTCAAAGTTTTCTGCTTTAGCAGTATGCCACCATTTCCAACATATGCAGTCAACATATTTTCCCCACAGTGGCCATATTCTTTGAACCACCATGAGCTGAAAACAATTTTGGGGGTATTTCTTTTTCTTTTTCCATTTTTAATTATGGTTTTCCCTAACTTATTAACTTATTAATTTAAAACAGTTGGGATTTTATATCTTATTTAATGGGAAATGCTGCCRTTTACTGATATGTAGAATGCTGTAGAATGTTTTGACCTAAACACTTGTATTACCGCTTCCAGAGTGTTAGAGGGTTTTTTGCTTGCTTGCTTGCTTGTTTCTTAAGCAAAGTATCTTTTCAAAAAGAGGACTTTTTTTTTCTCACATTTTCAAAGGAAGACTTTTGCAATAAAAATTCTCATAAATGCTTATATTAAAAATATTTGGAAAAAAATATTGTCTTCTATCATAAGAATCACAAGCAGTATTGCTAGGAATATCTTCTGAGCACAATGGCAAGTAGTTCAGAATGAATTGGCCTTTGGGAAAAGCCTTTCTGAGTACACATGATTTGTTTTAGATTTTGCACAAGGAAGTCATTTGTGGTAGGCTGAGATCCCCTCCTGGGGCACAAAAAGACAACAGAGGCAAGGGAAAAAGAAGTGGAAGGACATTTCCCTGTGCATACTCATCCTTTGAAATCCATGYTACAAAACCAGAAAGAGCCCAATCTGCAGCAAATGCTTCCACAAAAAGCAACTGTCGTGGTAGCAGAAAACCATATACCACTCTCTTCCATCACCTCCCTCCCACATCTAATCATTCAGATGGCCAGGAGAGAGAAAAGTTACTGCTTGAGCCACCGTATGACTGATTTTGWAAACACAGGGATTGAAACCTTTCTTGTTTCAACAGCAGCATATCCAAAATATTTGGGTTTTGCTCCCGAATAGAAACATAGCAAGCAAAACCCTATCCGGAAGAAGCATTTTAATGAGCTAAAATGTTCATTAAGAAGAGTAGTATTTCAAAAGCCTGGTGCAAGTGGCAGAATCTAAGTCCTGCTTGGAGCAAGACACRGGAGGAAAAGGCATTTTATAAACACACGATCCAGCAGCGCTGAACGCAGCGCCTGGGATGCTCAGTGAACGGAGGCTACCTTCCAAACGACTTGAAACAGCAGCAGGAACTGCCTGCAGGGTGAGGGGGCAGTTGCTGTGCCAGGATCCTAACAGGAASAAGTAAAAAAGTAAAATTAAAGAATATACTTCTGGCAAAGAAATTTAATAGTTATCTTTTGTTCCCTAGGCTTCAAGTCAAATATCCTTTATACTCTAGTATTTATTATTTAAAAACAGGCTTCTGTTCTCTTAATGAAGCTTTTGGTCCATTTGGAAGGAATAAATCTTAAAAATGTTTTTGGAATTCATTCTAAGTTAATAAATTGTTCTTTCTCCAATATCATTTTGGCATAGTCAGGCAACCTTATATTGCTATTATCATATGAACCTCCTTCAATATAAGATTATTATKACCTGAAAAAATATTTTGACAAAATATTTTGAGAGATAATGATTGTTTAAATAAATGTAAAACATAAARCACTTGAAAGTTCCTTCATGTAAAAGTCATTGGTATGAAAAACTACAATTAAAAAGATATACCTTGTGCTTACATAGCAAGAAAAGACTTATTTGACTTTCTGAAAGCAGAATCTATGTTTTCTGCATTTTGAAATCATGAGAAAATCAGGGCATACATTCTCCGATCACAAACCTATGAAGCTCGTTGACTTATGCACGTCCATATCTATACGTACATGCAGACACGCATGCATGCACACCCCTGCGCACGTGCACATACACACGCACACACGCTGGAAAAATGCTTTTGTCTCGAGGGCAATTTCTCCTCTTCAGAGAGCATAAGATGCTTAGTTAATAAAAGATACATACAAAACAGTTACAGTATTTAAAGTCAGTTACGTTGAAAAAGGCTTAATAGCAAAAGATGGCCATTATGAAATAAAAGGAAATATGCTTTTTTTATAACTCAACTAACAATTTGAMTGTTTGAACCATGTTTTTTGGTTAATTCTCCTTTTTCCTCTACAGAAAGTAGAGTGTGCAGCTGGTGCTGAAAATCCACCAAATCCTATGCTGTACTTAACCTGTCTGTTAGCAGATTAAATCAAAATACACATACAAAGTGATTAAAAAATAACATTTGAAGCATTTTCTTTTTTCTTTCTAAATAGTTAGACTCTTTTTTAACTCGTTTGGTTTTGGAAGCTGTTATCATAATGTCWTATTTATATTTTTGCTGTATTTTTAGAACCTACTCTCCATTATTAAAGATTCTACTAAAGGAAGACGCTTTACAGAGATTATTAGATGTAGGAAGTAGTCCAATATTGTTTAGAGCTAATAAAACAACAGGACAACTGTAACAGCACCAAYACTGAGGCTTCACACGAAAACGGGTTTTCATCAGTGCCTTGAGCAACACCACTCATTCATTCATTTAGCAATAATGATTACATTTCCACCTTGCAAAGCACTAAAAAACAGAAATACTCTTGCAAGRGCAGAAAAGAATCTGAGTTCCAATTCCAGCTTATTTTTCAATGCCACTCTGCTAAAATGCTTAYATATGTTGCTCACAGACCACAGCACCTTTGCAAACTGCTTCTCAAAAGTCCCAAATAAATACTAATTCTGCTAGAGACAAACAGAACGTGCGCTTCTGTGGATGGGCAAGTGGGAAAYGTGGCTGCAATGCTGAGGGAAAGTTGGCACTGGAAAAGTTAAAGCCCCCCCCCCCAAAAAAATCACGGTCATCCCTGCACACTGCAGACGACTTCCCCGCCGCCCCACTGGAGCAATAGCTCACTCCAGGTGCCGCTGGAAAATTGCCACCTGCCAACGATATGCCTATAAATATGGCGAGTTGCTCTGGCCTTTGCAATAACGTCCTCCGCGTTATTGTCACCGGCGCCCTTTGAAATGAAATTCTCCGTAGCCCTAATGACCGCAAGATCCTCCCTTGTTCACGTACAATTTCCTTATTAACCAGTCTCGTCAAATTAAGTCAGATGAATAGAGGGGTGATAGTGACCCAAATGTAGCCCAATTTTTATACCTTTCTTACGGGAGAAGCTTAATCAGACGGAAAGCTGCTTTTGTARGCTTTCATCGGAAGTGCCTTTTAACAAGAAGGGGAGGGGGACGTTCACGGAGCGATGGCAAGAACAGAAACTGGAGGTTTGAAAGACCCACCAGGAGAGGGAATTCAGCCCACTTATATTAAATCAGCTGTTATTTTTTTCCTTTCCTCCCCCTCCCCGCAAGTATTKGGTACCCAAAAGGAAATGATGTGAATCCATTTTCAGTGCTGATTCCTTTTAATGCCACAGATCAAAACCGTCCGACAGTTTCCAAATGCTTTTTCATTCTAAAGGTAAAACATTTCACAGGAAGATGTAAGGGGTGAGTCTTTCCAATCACAGATTTTAAACTCAGTTTCTTGCAAAATATAATGAACTTAAAAAACATTATAAAGGGCCTAAATCCCGAAGACAATGGGGGTTTTGCCATTAATACCTAAAGCAGCAGGACTGCGCACAGAGTAATCAATTGCCCAACAAGGCTCTAYGAACACAATCAAGGAAGGAAACTAGAGAAACACCTAATATTTCACATTTAATAAATGTTTTTTTGAGATTACAGCTGTATACTGTCGCAACAGAGAGAAGACTGTAACGCTAAAGTAGGGATTATATACGTGTCTGTCTGTGGGGTGGAATATTAAGCAATCATTTTCATATAACCTGTCAATAATAAGCATGCTTTGGCAGTTTCACAGTTTGCTTCAATTTAAATTCTTATTCCTTAAAAGCATGGYAAAGATTATTCTATCTTCAAGGGGGTGGAGGGTGGGGGAGAAGGAGGCAACCATATGCGGTTGATAGACTAATCAGGCTGRCTCCTAACAATACCTGTCTTGCAAAAGCTAAGGAATTGTGATAAAATATTTTTAAATACATCTTTGCTGTCAAACGCATATGCTTTCGGAATTTATTTTACTAACTGTGCTATTTACAGCAATTTTAGTAAAATAAAATTAGACCAGTTTCATTCTTGCTTGCATCCTGATCAAGTTTTAGCCTTAAAATCACACTAGGAAGTGTTGATTAATAAAGAGGAAAATCTCGAAATGGCAGAATATAGACAGAATATTCACTTTCCATTCCATGTAACCTTCCCTCTAAAGTAAGAATACAGCTAGGATCTCTTCATAAGTAAAGCTGTCAAAGGATTGTGTGCTGAGGCAAATCACATGCAAGGAGACCACATGAGGAGAAATAGCTGCACTTGGTTCAGTTCCTCGCACCATTTTCACCACGTTTTTGATTGGCTTCTTCCTTTTCCTTTTTTCTCTTATCTTCATTCGTCTTCCTCCCACTTCCTGCCTCACCCTCCCAAAAMCAAAAAGAAACAAAAAACCTCTCTATTTTTCTTGGATTACTCTTTCCATCTTTAGTTCAAAATTAGACTTGATTGGCTCCTCAGGCCAGCAGAGGACATGTTCTGGACACGAGGAACAACGTGTTCAGGTAAAAATTAGTGAAACTGCTCCTGCTTTTACACCACTCAGCACAAGCCATAGGCTWTTAACCACAACCTGTATCCCATTTTCATTTTAACCCAGTGGCCTACTCGTATTTCTGCTCAGTTCAAGAAATGGAAGGGTTGTTTCACCACTGTCGATCACAACAAATTGCAATCATTAATGCTCACCTTCGATTTTATTCTCATCGTGTTACCTTATCAGGGGGCTGCAGCTGTTTTCCTGAATTCACAGAAAACACCAGTTATTAATTATAGGACCATATATCATTCATATATGATCATTTGTGTATATACCAGTCTGCCTAGATTTCAGCAACATGCTGGTTCTCTGGGTCTATGGGGAGGGGAGGAAGTAGGTATAGGAGGAAAAGTTTTTATCTGATTTGATCCCGTTAGTATAGAAACTACTTTAAACTGGTTCCGCTACCTTTATAAAATTAGGATCTTATGTTTTGGCTGYGTTTTCTGCTTTCATCCTTCCTTTCAGATAACAAGTAACTTGAATGATGGCTGATTTCCAAATAACTTCTCAAAGCAGAAAGGTTATGGTTACGCTTCCCAATCTCCCACGCATGCACATTAGGTAGCTTTCTCTCCTGGAGTGCCAGAAAAACCCCGTGCTTTCCTTCTTGCTACAAATCTGTAAATCTGAAAAGAAGAGGCCACATGAATAGGAAAGCTCTTTACGGAATAAAAAGCATGGGGTGTTATTAAGCAGGACTGTAAGCCCTATTCTATTCATAGTAATTAAAGGATCAGATCAGGTTAATGTGAGGACCTAGGTCAATAAAGTACTGTAGGTTCACYCTTTTTAATCCTTTTCAATCCTGCAGGCTGGGTTTCTGACTGCTCTGTTTGACTCTCAGAACTCTTATAGGTGACAAAGATATGCAGAGAATTGTTGAGAAAAGGTGAGATTTTTATATATATCAATCTCACCATGCATTTTGGAGAACAAGTGTCAGGAGAATCTGGGGTGAGGCATAGGGCATTCAGGACTCCTTTGGTGATATACCTTTGTCACCAGCTATTTTGGGTTTCAAGAGGAAATTCATAGTACTTTAGATATCTTTGGAAAATGTTTTCTACCCACTTTTTAATCAGCTGATGCATGCACTGCCCTGCAGCCATGCTTGGGCACATGCTTGCACCAGGGCATGCCTGTGGGCAAGTTTGGGGCCTGTGAGAGGCAGCATTTCAGCAAGGAGGCCGAGAGATTTCTTTGGAAATGCAAGGCAGAGCAAGCAAGGCTGCCCTGGGCAGCAGAACACCAGGCCCAGCGGTGCAGAGTGAGGGAAGCAGAAGCACATGGGGGTAGGGAGAAGAGTAGAAGGAAAGTCCAGTTGGACACTGGAGAATAGCTCTGCCTTCCATAGACGTAGTTGTCAGAGAAACTGCATGGCGTCCTGTAGCCAACAAGCACAAATATCTTTCCTGAAGCAATCTGAAGGATTCCTACCCACAGCCTGAGTGTATGTTGGCCAGATAGGGCATTTGCCCCATGAAGCACCATGTGAGGCACTACCGCATCATAGAGATTAAGCTCTTTTGGTAGCCCAGTCCTCCGTCACTAGCATGTCCAAATACCTCTTGGTCTCCTCAGAGCCACACCATGCTCTGCTGGGAAAAATCCCAGCACCTTTCAGGCCCATGGTAAAATTCCTACCAACTTCTGCAGGAATGGGATTTAATCCTCCCTTGCTTTCCTGCAGGCTAACGATTTGATCCGTATTTTCAGTGCTCATGGATGGTACTGCTGCCCACAAAGGCTAAATGCCATCACCTCTTCCTTCTCGTATGAAGTCAGTGAGGAACACTGCTTTAAAACCACGTGGCCTAAAAAAGGGGTTCTTGTTGCTTACAGGGTGAAAAGAAAGAGTTCTCTAACTAATGTAGATGTTCTTTTGCCAAAGAACTGCTCTGTTTGTATTTCATAGAGTATGTTCAGAGATTTTCTTCCTGTTACAAAATGATCAAACTGTTGTATTTTATAGAAAATGAAAATAAAAATCATTTGAGAATATCTTTCTTTTATATTCTAACAGGCTTTACATATGTATAGAAATTAATCAAAGTATATACAATGCCACGTTCACAGAAAAACAGTATAGTAAGGTTTTACTGAAATCTTTCCAAAGCTTACAGAAATTAACAAGAAAATCTCCCTTTTTTAGCTCTTTTAAATCTTCATTTAAATTATGTCGACTCTGAATTATAAGATGTACGTATGCACACTCATCTAAAATGTGCATAAATATACATTCACATACTGTATCCTACGGCCTACCTATTTTTTATTAGAGATGTCTGTAAAATGGCTCAAAACAAAGAGAAACACTGTATATTATATTAACTTCCATAGGTTTCTGGAATATTTCCTGTGTAACTCTACTGATTTCATCTTGATTAGCTTTTAGTGGAGCATTTCCATGAAGGTTAGAACACTGGAAACTTAAATGAATTSCTGGATGGCCCTCAAAATAATAAGCAAATTGAAAGCATATAATCTTAAGAATTCCATCTCAATACAAGATGTCATATTTTCTGTTCACATATAATAAATTAGTGAAAGGTAAAATGAAATCTCTGGGGGGAAAAAACACTATAATGCTGATATGCTCTCTGCATTTTCTCCTTTGTCTGCCTATACGAGCACTTTATTAAATCTTTTTTAAGACACACACATAGACAAAAAGAAAAATTAACAGCTTATTGAGGAAACAAGTGATTCCTTTAAAGACTGAAACAGACAAGAAAGGAGGGAGAATCTATTACGTTAGCAGAGGTCATCCCAAGAAACTGAGAATAAAATAAATAAATAAAAAGAGAGAGTACCAAAAATGTTAGTATTTGAATCATGTGAACTCTGGTGAACGCCAGCATGCAATATGGCAAAAACGAATCAATCAGTTCAGCTTAGTTCAGCCTCTGCAACTGGCCATCTGGCGCGAAATCAACCAAATGTAGCCCTGCATATTCATCTTCATTTTCACAAATACTCAGGAGAATGTCATTCTAGGGCAAAATAAAATTAAATCACCATAATTTTTAAGACATCTTTTCCTCTCCTGCTCTCTGGAGATTAGTGTGTTTATGTGAGAATACTCACTGCTGTAGGGTTAGTGGGTAGTTTATAAGAGTGGTCCTCTCTCTTTTATATTTAAAAATCCCGTTTCACATGCATGGGACACTTAGGCCTAGATTTTGCCACAAACACTAAGATTGCACATGGCATTACTGTAGGAACGTTGCCAGATTTGTCTGCAAGCATCAACAGAGATTTCTATACGTACCTTCTGCAGCCGTCACCACTACGCACCTATGTGACCTGCTGACGTTATGGTCCTACGCTACATATAGCTGAGGGGAAGTCTGGGCACCTAATCTCTAAAGCAGATAACAAAAAGGGACAGAAGATGCCTGATGATTGAGGTCAGAACCAAATATCAGCTGTAATTAAGACTGTTGCTGACTTTGTACAATTTTTATTTAGGGATACAAATCAAAGCAGTGAGCGTAGTAAGGATCAATTTGAATAAGGATAGGAAGGAGAAAATGTGAGAGAATGGCCACTCTGCAGAGCGTATATACATGTCATCATTAAATTTAGAACCCACACTTGGCCCAATTCATTATTCAACATAACCCAAACAATTGCCAGCCAAGATATATATTTTTTTGTGATTTCTCTTTTAGGCATCTGAATGAAGCCTTTCCATACTCCCTAGAGAAGATAAGTTTACTCATGTATTTCACTGGTTTAGGTGCTCCCAGACTTTGGTCAGTTGTTTTGCTTAAGGTTGAGGCAGGAGGAGAAGTTTGATTTGGTTTTAAGGCTATTTGTTGTATTTTTCATCTTTACAGTCTTTAAAGATTATTACAATTTAAGAAATTGAGCAAAAGGCACCCAAAGTTGTTTGATGGAGGGACGATCTGACCAGCATATATACCGAGGCTGATATTTTCTTTGCTAAGCATTATCCTTTGACTAAGAGAAAGTCTTCAGGTGCTTCTGTTGATATTGTCTGTTTGTTCTCGTCCTAGAACTGTCCCACTTCATTTGATAAGGGATAAACAAATGCCCTGCCTCATTTGAATAAATGTGTTAAGCAAATGTTAAACAAGATGCATCAAAAGGAAATAAATACATTACAGCTCCAGGCTGCGAGGACACTCTAGCTGAACACAGAAACATGTTTCCACTCAGACAGGGAACATGAAATAATTAAGGCCAGTTAATCTACTTCTATCTATCTGTCTTAAGGATTTAAACTAAAGCCCGTCACCAGAGCATCTGACAGAAATCCTTCCTTGTCTATYTATTTATGGTATATACAAAATTGTTAACTCTAAAATTGCCGCCTGTAAAACTTAAGTACAGTAAACAAAATGAAATGTGGTTTTACTGACTGAATACTTCTTTTGAACCCTAAAAATCATTGCTTTTATTTTGCTTTTTGTTTACAAATTGGTTTAGTTTCTTCACTAGAAAAGGACAGGAATTACATCTATTGGTTTTGCACTTGAAACCCTAATTACGCTTAATCAATTAAAATAGATATTAAAGCGACATTAATTGTTGCCAATTGTGCAAAAATAATTTTATTTCATTATCACATCTATCTATGTTTTTACAACCACAAAACAACTGCCTGAATGAAGCACTTGGCATGTTAAAAAAATGGTAATCACACACACACCCCCCTAAAAGACAAATTCTTGACAAATATTAGACTTAAGAATTTCTTCCAGTCCTCATTTCTATTCAGAGATCACTGTGCTCACAGAAAATGTTACTATTCCACTTAAGATTGTTTATTTTAGTATGTCACCAAAAAAGAAGTATTTACAAGAAATAAAATAAGCTGTTACAAAATGTTTTATATTCATCCTCCCATTTTTGCATATCATCATTTTGCTATTTACATATTGGTATATTAACAAGATGACAACTATGTTTTTATACTAAAAACAGCCATTTATAAAGCATGCAAATGCCACGCAGAATTCAGAATGCCTAATTCTGAGACTGCCTTTGCCAACTATGTGACGCCAAATCTATGTTTTATCTTCAGGCACGGGAAGGTTTGAAATAAATATTTTGTGCTGCACAGAAGAGAAGCTGATGCATCACATCATAACTTCATGGAGAGCCTTTACACAAACAGGCCTAACTTATCTAACTGGCTACAGCAGCAGCTTCAGCAGCTATAAACCACGAGACCAGTCTCATCTTACCTATCTCAGATCTGACCTTCTAAGAGATGTTCAGCCCTCTGCTTAAGGACGACTTCCTGGCCTGGCTTTCAATTGCTCAATCCTTCACAAGAGCAAGAAAAACAGCTTGATGTAACATATGATTGCTATCYTAAAGCTTAATGTTAGGACTTAAATATGGGCCTCTTGTGCTAACATACAGCAAATTTATTGCTTCTTTGCACCTTTTTTTCTAGAAGGGAAATCCTGAGATCTAGAAATATGTGTTCGTCTTCTGAGTCCACTTTATAATCAAAGCAGCTACCTTTTTTGTATTTTTTTCGCTTGCTATTATTGCCTGTAAACCAGCACAATCATATATGATATATAGTACACAATATTATAAAAGAAATCAATGYTAACACTCAAAGTATTTATGCATTTCATATTACAAAACATAATAAAACAGCTCTAAAATAACTTTTACTCTGATTGTGAGAGTACCTCAGTATTTTGTAGCCTTTTCTCCTTTATAAACATGTGCTTGAACTTTCCCAACTTGGGAGAAAAGTGGGGATGTTAGTCACTCAACGTAACAATACCATCTTGCTTTCTTCATGAATATATCAATTTTAACTTTATACCCTGTCATCCATGTAATATTACTTGGAAATTCTAATTAATTGCTTCAGATACTTTGGAAGAAACTCCTTGAACGTATCTTAACTAAAGGGACTCATTACRTGAAATAGTTTGCAAATGTAACACAGGCAGCTGCAACCTATGTTTTATTGATGTGGACCACAAGTACCCCTCTTACCTATAACATTCAGCCTTTCAAATCTSTCAGACAGGAGGCTGGATCATGTAGTTTCTAACTTGGGTTAAGTACTCATCAACTTCACTGAGAATCCAGGGTGGGAAAGAGCATTGCTCAACCACACTGTACATGAGCAGATACCACTCAGCACCCAGCAGGATCAGTCCCATTTGGGACTTCAACATATTTTTGATCTCTGATACCAAGTAACCTTATTGATTTTTTTTTTGTCATTTACTTCAAAAGCAACAGCATGAGCATAAGTAGGATGAATATAACCATGTACTTTCCTTTTTGAGGATTGTGATGATTTCCTAAAAGATCTGCAGCCGTAGAGCATTGCTCTATTTTGAACAAGTTCTGTAGCCAAGATAACCTGATGGAGGGTTAGCGTGCTTTTAAAGTGTTCACGGCGAGAATATAGCTAGCTAGTACAGTGAGTTTATTGCAGGGTCTTTGCTACATGCATTAGCATGTTAATACTATCACAGATTAGCTAGAGATATTCAAAAAAAGAGAAGATATTTAAAATGGACTGTGAATTACTTCCATTCTAACCTTTCTGAGGTTTGAATTGCTTCTGTTTCTCACACAACATGCATTTTGGATATTAAAATTTGTGAAAATAAATATAGAAGGTTTACAGTGCTTATAAGAAAAGGTGTCAAATATTTTAGGATTTCATACACCCTATATTCACCAAAAATAGCAAGTGCAAGAAGAAAAAAAGGGAATCAAATACTCTTAAGACAGAAAAATTAGTCAAATGAATTTGAGCACAACACTACTGGAACGTTTGAGACATTTTCCCTAAAAGCRCCTAAGCCTGAAGATTAGCCAGAATGCCTTCACTTCTTGCTGCTCCCTGTAAAAGCCTTGGGGATACAYTCACATGTCTCTTACACCAGCACTGCTGTGAAGTAAGTCTGCTCACATGAACAGGGATAATTCAGATTTACACTACAGTGTAAATGAAGTAAGACTTTGTCCCTTAGATTTATCTGCTTCATTAGTAATTTATACTCTCATTAGGGATTTACAGAAATGGGAATCCAGGCTCAGATGCTAATTGAGAATTGTTAGTTGTAAATAAGTGCTAACAAGATAAATTTGCTCCTGATCACAGTGGAGAAAGACCTGCTTTATACGAAATGAAGTTCTTCCTTCAACAAAACCAAACCAAAACAAAAACCTCAAGTGAGCAGAATGCAAGTAATTCTGCTGCTCTGACCCAGACCCTCACAAGCCACCCTAGTGCTCGCTCTCACGAGCTGCAAGGCATCTTCCAACTCCAAGAACTAGGATTTGGGGTGTGCATGTCCCACACAGAGGAAGACAGAAGGGAACTACAGCATAACGAGGCAGGTTTCTGACGTGGACCACCAGAAGACCACAGGGTAAAACGCACATCCATTCACCAGGCTAGGTGTGGGTTAAGCCAGATTTAGGTAAGATTTCAATCTTTTTCTCGAGAATTCCACTAATTATAGATTGTAGATCCACATTGCCTGTGCTTACTTGGGTTAGATAGGCTTGAGCACTGCAGCTTAGATCACATTTCCACCTGAATCTTATTTTAAATTTAAGCAGAATCATTATATAAATTATAGGAAAAAAAAAAAAAAAAAAGATACTGCCTCCTGCATGAAGAATATGATTTCTGTAAAACTGACTGTAACAATATAACTGAAAAATGGCCTCAGCTTTTAACTCCCCTCTCGTTCTATCCCCTTTGGACCTCTAATGGAAAATGAATCCTTCCTTATTCTGAATAGTTTTCAACACAGAGACATGAGACATGATGCCTCATGTACCCAGAGGTGTGAATTCCACAAAGAAGCTACTCAGGGTTGGAAACCATAGCCAAAACACAAATTTACAAGGCTTGCATGCTATTTTCATTGAAAAGGAATTCAACTTAATCTAGTGGATTGCTTTAGGGAGCTATTAAGAAACAAAACAAAACAAAAAAAGCATTTCATGTATTTACGAAACAAATGAGGAATTGACAGTTTTGCTTGTTTGTTTGTCTTGAAGAGAGATGTTATTTAGTGCTTCCCAAGCTCATTAACCAAAAGATAATAAGAGACAGGGCATTTGCTGAAGTTACTTTGAAAGTCTCCAGGATCTCCTTTCAAAATAAAGATACTCTAACATGGCTGCCAGCTTTTCAGAACAGTAATGAAGATTTTCAAGGAGATAAGAAAAACTTTGTCACCAAGAGTCCTTGGTGATGGGACACAAGCACAGGACAAGTGCTTGCTAAGCTTTCAAGCAATCTTCCCTTACAGGCCCTCTCTGTGTGAAAGGACTCTCAGACCCTCTTACTATAACTCACCATGAGCTGAGGAAAATTTCTCATTTCCATTTTACTGATAAATCTCTCAGCATTGAAACYCTGCATGGTCTAAACTTCCTTAAGCTAAATATTTTTTTCCCCAAGTTGATTTGCTCTTGCCAATCTTGCCATCTTCTATGCCTTTTCTCTATCTTAATGCACCTTTTCTTCAATGCCCTTCTTTTCTCTTCATTACACTAGTGTGTTCCAGGGTCATAGCCTCAAGTACAAAGAAAAAGGAGGAGAAAAGAAGTGGAATTCTGCACTATGCCCTTCCACTGAACACGTTCCTCCAGGTGATGAGCTGCTCAGGCTTGGCACAGGTACAGATACACCAAGACTTTTCTCAACCTGCGCCAAGAGAGATAAATGTTAAGCTTAGCATGTCTTATTTCAGCCAAAGCCTAAAGTAGAAGGGCAAAAAAATAATGAGAGAGAGAAAAATAGAGAAAGAGAAAAAGAGAAAAAGAGAGGGAGAAAACAATATTGTTTAACTTATACCGGGTTATATAACCCTTCTAGGTCAACTTCTCCTCAGCTTCTCCTTTCTTCCTAAACTAGGAAGCCYTTAGGTCAAGAGCCTTTAGACTTGCTTTGTCCCAGAAACTATGAAGTCCTGGAGACTAAAAGGAATAGCCAGAGGCTCTGCAATCAGGTCTCAWCTCCCTGCCATGTTTCTAGAGTGACCTCAACTAAGTTACTTGGGCTGAGCTTCTCAAAAGAAGTCTGACACAGATGGCATTGATTTCAAGGAGAATCAGACTTATGAGTCTAATGCAATCCCTTTCATGAATCTCCCAGGATTAACAGAATACTGATATTGCTGTATTAKTTTTTTAAGAACAGGGGAATGGAGTACATAGAGTTTTGGTGTTTTTTTATATAAATGTCATTGGGGATATATATAAAAAAACACTAATTAAAAGCAGCCTCCATGGAAATCAAATCAATAAGAATTAGACAAGGTGAACTCTGTTCAGCCCTCCATAGARCTAATGAGCCCTAATGAACCCCTTTCTACAGCACTGTAACCACCCTAGTACTGAAGTGCATAYGCCACATCACTTAGTTTACTCCTCTTGAAATATTAGCTTTATAATCTCTAATTTTTTTTTTATTTCTTTTACGCCTCTAAATATTTACCATTTCAAATGCTGTGCTACCTTTCTTGATCCTGTTTCTGCACTTCAGGTCTGTCTTCCATTCTGCAGCAGGATGCATCCCGCTCCTTCCCATGAAGACAAGGCTCTATGTTCTCTTCTCCCAACACTCAGCTCTGCAATCCTCTCCTTTCTCAACTTGCTCCTACAAACTAAATTTGTCCTTGAAAATAAAAGGACAAAAAATTTAAAACAAACATTTTAAAACAGATTTGCCTCTTAATTCTCTTGCAGTTCCAGATGTACTTTTGTCAAGATATCATCTGATTTTTAAAAAGCAACAGTATGAAAATATAATGCATTTTTCTCATGGCTTTTAAACCATTTAAGTGTGTGTTTCCCAGGGAAGGTTGCCATCTGTATGAGAAAAAAATAAACAATGCTCAGGAATAAAATGGTCATTCTACAATAATACCTTTTTTTTTTTTACCTCTAAATTTAGAGTGCCAGAAAACAAGTTCCTGCAAGACAACCAATTTTTATCAGTACCTTCAGGGCAAACTGGACAACTGGAGAGAAAGATGTACCTTATACTACTGTTACATCATATACTTTTATATGTATATAATGAAATATAATATATATATTCAGGATGGTTATTATTGATTTTAGCCTAAAGAGAGTTTGGTAAAATTTTCACAGACGCAGTCCACATGTCAGAGGTGGAAGATTTCAGAGTCTCATTTTCTGAGTGTGACAGTGTATCAGAAGATATATTGCTTGGAAGTGAAGAACCTGAGGATTGTTTAGTTTTGTGCAAATGAAATGAGGAACAGAAAAATTWAAAAAAAAAARGRAAWKGRAAAAAAATGGAAATGAGAAAACCAAGGGATGGCCACTTGGAGAAGTATTTCTACTTTAAAAACTGTTTGGGGTTTTTTTTGAGATAATTTTGTGGAAGCTCACGTGTACAATATTCATTTTCTCTGCTAGATTTCTCCRAAATTGCTTCACAAGATATGGAAGAGAGAAAGGAATGCTTACTCATATTCCCTTTTTATATCTACAGACAATGTAGATAATGCACCCAGAACCTATAGATCCCAAAAGGCCAGTAAGTCGCATATCTCTGAAGTGGACCRTGAGTGTCTAAGAAATCAAAATGCTTTCCACAATCAATGGCAAAAAGGGATCAGGTTAATACATTGAACCCCAAGACCTCCAGCCACTGAGCAATCTCTTTGCCACACCATCCCTTTCCCACTCCTTCCAGCACGGCAGCTTATGCTGCAATATTCCTCAACTGTCATTGATTAGTTCTCTATGGAGCAGGATGTGCTAATTATTCATGTGCAGAGCCGGGGGAACTTTCTTCAGTGCACAATCCATATGCCAAAATGTTGTTTCAGTTATGTTGGATTCAGTAAAACTCATCAAATTATTTTAGCTAGGGGGGGTATATTTCAGGAACTGCCGAATTTCAGGAACAGAGTTATAAGGATGATAATCTCTTTTTAATTCCAATTTTAATTCCAATTCCAGTACCAATTCCAGTGGCACAGGCACCTCCCTGTGAGACAGGAAACTCATATCCATGTGTTTCTCCCCTACCTACCAGCATAGTGCCCTAACCATGATACTATCAAAATTTGGCTGCGAGTCAGAGCATCCTGTTCCTCAGTGCTGCTGTTCTACTCGGTGAAAAAACTAAGCATTCCCTGGGACGGAAACCCACTGCTTAGGTGCACATCCTGAACTGCAGACTAGAGCAACTCTCACCTGACAAGTCTTAAATTCCCAACTGGTATTTGCATACCTCAGGAAAGGCACAACCAGGCTCCAAGAGTGGGTCTGAGCCTCTTTTAGCTGTGCTCAAGGATGATGCAGTCACATTCTTACACTTCTTCGTTAAGCAGGACCTAAATTCAGTATGTTGTTCCCTGAGTTTAGTGCATTTGTTTGGAAGCTCTGAATTAATATCTTTTGAATGAATATCGATATAGAGCTAAGTGTAATATCTGAATACTAGCTCAATATATATAKAGAGAGAAATCAAAACAACCAACAGCAAAACTACATTGACAACTGAATTTCCATCTTTAGAAGTGTGCTAAATTCCACTTAAAGGGGGGATAAATTGCATCCCTAGGAACTATTGCTTTAGAGAATACTCAGGAAAAGGCAACAATGTTGTACTACTTACTCTCAAGTCATGCTTTAAATATCTCCCTACAGCCGTGAGAGGACCTCCTGATGMAGCTCAATTTGAGCTCTCAGTGGGACTGAAAGGATCCCTGGGTATATAAGCAGGGGGAACAGTAGAAGAAGTCCTGAAAGCATTACTGCTAGGTTTACAACATGTGGTGTTAACCAGATCTTTACTGGAACTCATCTTGAGATGTGGTGTCCATATTTCAAAGGGAATATTAGCTATGAGCAGAAATCAGAGCTAAAACAGAAGAGTGGCTGCAAAACCTACTGTGCATAAGGAAACTCAGGCTATTTAACTTAGTCACATGACAGAGGTAATTTAAACTTTAAGGACCATAAAATTGTATGGATATTCAGCTCCTGCTGAAACTCTTACTGAGAGACATACTCAGCATTGCAGGATGGGTGAAGGGATTTCTTGGTGAAAATCTGCACTGTATTATATGAGGTTCCAAAAGAAGGAAAGGGAGGGTTGTTAATGCGAGTTTACACTCCAAAACACCCAAGTGCAGACTCAGGAGTGTGTGTGGCTCTGTCTGCAATGCTGGGCCAGCCTGCCTAGCAGAGAGGGCCTGCCATGAATGCGGGTTGCTTGCTGGCACCTCTCTCTTGCAGAGGCTGTTCACGTGCACACTGAGCTCTGTTTGCACCATTGGAYCTTGAGCAAGGAATGCAGCTGCTCCCCAGGAAACCTTCTTCTCTGCGCTGGCCCCAGGTTTTAGGTTAATATAACTGTCCTGTGTCTGTGCTCAGAAGCTGCCATATCACAGTGCAGCCTTTTCCAGGAATACCTTTCATTCAGCACGTTATTTCTCTCCGTCCTCTGACACTGCTCACCTTCTCCTAATATTTCCCAGGGATAATTCCCTTCTTCAGCCTTAGGTTTAACCATCCCTGCCAGACCCCATGCCTGCCAGAAGCTATACCTGCCAACCACCTCTATTTCCATAGGAATATGAGGTTGGACAGATTTCATATGGTCAGTCCTACAGTAATAACCAGGTATGCAGAGGGATACTGCAAGAACCACCCTGCATCACTGTACTGCACACAGCACTCACTGGAGATATATCAGCAGATCAAAATGAATACGGTACAATTGCTTAGATGTTGGTCACCATTTGTTTTAGACAATGACTCTGTGTTCACCAWTTCAATGATTGTATTTCTAGACCTCAGCTTTAACTCACGGTTAATACCGGGCAATCCTTTAGTTGGGAGAGTTCCTCCCTGCTTGCTTTCACTGTCTTAACAGCAGCAGGACAATGTGAGGGACTGATGCTTTCTTTCACTGTCGTATTAAATACCTTAAATCGTATCGTGTTACCATAGCTGGGTCACTAATGTCCTTTTTTTTTTCCCATTTAGTACAACCACAGTGAATGTTACAAATATTATTACGGTGGAAGGCAGTGATTAGCACTCACTTAGAACATGCAACAGAATAGGGCTCTTTATCTTGATCTTAATAAAGTAAACCAAATAGTAATCAAATCTTTCCTTAAAACAAGATATATGTTTAAAAATACTGTAAGAAYTACTCTAGTCATTAGATTCACATTATTAGCTCCAATTTAAAGTCAGTGTGACTTCTTACATGAGATAAAGCAAGTGCATTTTCCTGAGGTATCAAGTGGGGATATGTAACTGCAGGATATTCAGAAATCAACCTTGTTAGGATGAAGGTGGAGCCTTCTTTTCCTTTTCTGATTCTGTCTCTTTTAGTTTCTTCTTTTGAGCAACCATTTCCCATTTAAATGAATAAAATTATTAATACAATTTTATTAATACAACCACCATGAGGTATAATAGGTACCTCAGGGAAAAGATAATTAGAGAAGAACCTGCCTCACAGAATTTGTCTACATTGTCTACAATGCTTCCCTCTCATAAAAATATTCACATCCTGTATACATTTACAGCCTASTTCTGAGGGGTGCTGAGTGTACCTATTCATGCATAGCAATGATTTTATAACTAAGGCAGAMCCCAGGTCTTTAGAATGCCCTCGCCTAGTTTGCCAGTACCTCTTCCTTTAATTGATAATGGTGKTTTTAGGAAAGGCAGACTCTCACACAATTAGACATTGTCCTTTTTTTTTTCTGGACTTAAACATGGTCCATATTCTTCAATTAATTTCTGCGTGTCCTGGAACCTTAGACAGTTAATATTTTTGCTCCTTATAACACAGCAGCACAAGCAAAGCTGTTGAAAATTCTCCTTCACTGGCCAGTAACTTGTCCACTTCCTTCATGCAGAAGTATTTTGTTTATTGATTTATCTTAAAATTTAATGACTTTTGTCCTGATAACAAAACAAATTTATGAAAAACAAATGGTAGTTTTGTGTGGAAAGGGATGTATTTTTGACTTCTAGCYTTTTGCACAGCACCTGCATTAACATATCTGCTACACTGGGTTAGTGACTAGGCAAATGTCACCATTTGAAATAGAGCCTTCAAGCTTGTTTCCAGTGTTGCTCTTTGAACATGATAAAGCATGCATCATGCCATGACAGAAGCAAAGCCGTATTTGTCCTAAGCAGTAAAATTCTCAGAATAAAACCCCTCTGCTGGACAGGACCCTTATGCATGATGGTTACAGTCCTTCCTTGCATGCATCGCAGGAGCAAATGTCAGGCCAACCAACACCAGTTCCAGAGCAGTGTCTCCAAGAAGGGCAGCCAGAGAGCAGACAGCAACGCGGTGATCAGAGCTGGCTCCCCAGCTTTGAGCAGTCAATGTCCAACTGCTGGGCATGTCATTTTAGCAAGAACCTCTAAATCCTGCAAAGCAACAGCAAAGACAGGTGACATTCCCCTTGCTCTGCAGACCTCCTGCACACAACTTCAGCAAAGGGCTCTTCTCTCCTGGCAGTAGGGCTGCTGAGGATTCCTGCTTTTGCAGAGCCCTCCTACCCCTCCTGGTGGCATCTAGCAGGTCTTAGAGCTGGAAGAAAGCCCAATACGCATGACAGTCGAGAACAAGGACACAACCCTTCCCACAGCCACACTCCTTGACAATAGCTCACACCGAGATCCCTGCTCCTATTCTTATGTCCCCAGCACCTTCTGGTGCTGATGATAAAGTACAGGGAGAGCATGGGTGAAAATATGTTCTATTTCTTCAAGTTATTGAAAGTCTACACCGTGGAAGCCCCTCTTTCTACCAAGCTTTCCTCTTGTAACACTGCATACATGGGTCAAGAAGGAAGAAAATTGAGCAGCTCACCTCAGCTCAGAGTCAAATTCTTTTCTTGTCAGTCAAGACTTCCAGCCTCCCTGCCTCATTCTCCATCAGCAGAAAGAGTACTTATCCATTTCAGTCCAGCATCTGACTATTAATTAACCTTTGTATTCATAAAATTCTAGAAAAAAATATAGAAGAGAAAGTATGGAAGGAAAGAGAATAATTTGAAAGAAATGATTTGTACAGGTAAAATAAATGTCACAGATAAACCAGACCGTCAGTAAGGTGAAAACAAGAGTTAAAAAGTGGAATAAGATGAAGAATCTGATCAACAGTATAAGCGCAGAGAGCAAGAGTAATACTGAACAACGGAGATCTTACTTTTCATAAAAAGTAGAAATATCAGAAAATAATACCAACAATGCAGAGAGAAGCCCACTTTAGGAGATTTTCTTAATAGTAGTTTTTAAACTTAACCATCACATTTTAGACATTTGGCAAAGACCTCATTTTGAATCTGACTAGGCTGAAAAAAAATAAAATTCATCCCAACCATCCACAGAAATTCTTTTTAAAAAGAAAAAAAGAAAAAGAAAAATCACATTCTGACTTTGTCCAAAGTCAGATTATCTAGCCAAACAATAGAGGATGTGCAATAAGTGACATTGAACTATGAAATAATACATCTCCAAGTGAGTAAGTGTTGGTAGTATAAAGCTCAGGGTCTTTGCAAACACAAAGGAACTCGTATCCTTTTAGTTATGAAGTATTTTAAATCGCATCATAGCTCAAACAAATAATTTGCTAACCTTGAGTCTTCTGTTGYGGTTGGTTTGGCTGCTTCTCTGAACTGGCCCTCAGATCCAGACTAACTGGCAGGCCCAGGACAGCTTGTACTGACTATCTCTGCTCATTTATGCAGGTGTTATTCAGAGGTCTAAAATGGTTTGAGTAACTGTTATTTGGCATGAAGAACTGGCTTCCTTCCTGCCTTTATCGGAGGAGAAGGACGCCTATAAAAAATTGCAGGTGTTTACCAGGCTGAGTATTGCTAACAAGCAGGTTGCCTCARATGTCATTGAACCAGTCTTCATTGAATTAGATGCTTTTCAATAGCTCTCCATGTCTTTCTCAATAGGTGCTGCCATCACTGCTACCCAGTGGTTCCAACATAATCCTTTCAAAACACCCAGTAATGTTGTTATTGCACACGTAATAGAGAGCACACATGATAGATTCTGTCTATCAGTGAAAACATAAAAAAAAATTTGTTATGTATATTACAGATTTCTAACTCTTTATAATAATACAACCAATAGTTTTTATCATAGTGATTTCTAAAACAAAATTTATCCATATCTGTTAGTGAAGATGTTCTTCAGTTCACAGAATTTTGCTATAAAGAACACTAAATCTTGAACTGAACTCACTAAATCCAGATGGTCTCACATGAAGTTCAAGCTGGACAAAAAAGAAATCAAATCCTAATACGAACTACAATTTAAGAAGTACCAGAAAAAAAGCTGTRTAGTAGGAACCTTGGATCATATACTCCTACTAAAATCCCCTGCCAGAAGAGCATGTGAGAGAGAAAAAATTAAAATCTTGTCAAATTCTATTTTACATTTCATATAGCAGGAATATTTATATGTTTTGTTTTAAATGATGGAAGAAAAGTACAAGATAAGGCAAAATTCAGTGTTTCACCATAGCGTGCTGATACCTAACTTTTCCAACAGACACAGAATACTCAGTTGTCAGGAAAATAAAACAGATGTGAACACTTAAATGTCTTGAAATACAAYATAAATTGATTGAGTGAATTATATATGTGCTTCATTTCCAAACTGTGGTCTCATCTAAGAATCACCATTGTACTCCTAAAAGCAAGAAATCAAAAAGGGGTGACCTGACAAAAAGATTCTATAAGTTATGGTTTAAATAATGGCATTATCATAAGTAACAAGCAAATTATGCAGACTGCTTCAAATGAGTTCTGATTTAGACAGAACACAGAAGAAAGGTAAGAAAGACACAGAATAGATAAACCTAACAGAAAAGAAAAAATAAGATATTAAATTTTGTGTTTAGAAGGACGGTTTTTGTATCCTTCCTCTTGTAAGGATGGCTGTGCAAGGAAAACGCAGGACTGGCAAAAAGAAAMCAGGAGTTATARATATAWAAAAAAAAAGTYTAAATATTTTTATTAATTATCAAATATTTTATAATCAAAAAGCTCTATTGTTCAGAACCTCCTACAAAGGGAAAAGATCAGATCCTGCCTGGCTCGCTCATCTGAGAGCTAAGAAGCCCAGCTCAAGTAGACTCACAGTTCTAGTTCTGTAAAACACAGGGCTAGAGCACAGCAAGAATCTAGATATACAGACAATTCTTGCTTTTTATTTATATGTCGGAGAGACTACTAGGAACCTTCAGTTCCCTTGATAGTTCAGCCAGTACCCATATCGTGCTTGATCTGCTAATGCTATAAAAACTCTTCCTGTGGACCAGTTGGGAAATACTCACAATTTCCCAGCCGTTCCTGCAAAACTGCTGATCAGGAGAGAAAGGATGAGTGCCTTGATCAAATATATCTGTCTAACACATGATATTTATACAAAAGCAACATATGATCACCCATAATTACAAAAAAAAAAAAAAAAATCCCTTACAGCACCTTTTATATGTTAATCTAAAGAGATGCTAGCAACACTGTCACATGATACTTTTACCTCTGCGCGTGGGCAGTGCCAAATAGTAGCTTCCAAAAATTACTGACATAAATGAAATTAATTCTTGCTGATACTTTAGGTAGACAGAACAACAACCAGCTGTGTTAGATTGAACATTCCCAGCTCTGCAGGATGGTTACATAAGTTTAAACAGTTTAGCAGGCAATGATCACACCCACTGAAATTAAGAATACAAACCACGCTTCATGAACTCATGAACTTTCCAAAACATACATATTTTCAACTAAGATACTCARTGCTTGATTTTTCCTGCTCATGATTTTCATTTGGGAATTTGAATAAAATGCAGAGAAACAAGCTTGGCCCTTTCTCTGTGTTCTCCTCCTCAACATGCATCAAATGTCTAACCACGTATTTTGGGCCCTGTTACAAAAAAAATGASCCTGAAGAGTGAACCCCAGAGATGAAATGACCCTTGCTGAAGTGTTCAAGCTTTACRTGGTGTGCATGCCAAACAAAAAATGAATTAATTAAATATAAAACAAAAAAGGAGGAGAAAGAGAAAACAGCAGTTGAAAAAAATTGACYGTGAAAATAAATGAAGAGTAGATTAAGTTAATCTCATTCCTTCCCACACATACCATGTGTAGGTCCTCTTTGCTAACCAAGGACTTCCTCATTAAACTKGCTATTTTGGTGTCTTTCTACCCAAAGCCAATTGCAACAGCAAGAACGTGCATTTGTCCAATAAGACCTATGAAGGGTGCTGAATATTTCTGAACGCCATCTACCGGCTCCTTTTTTCCCAAGCCCTGGTGTCAGTGATTAGAAGGAAAGATGTACGTAAGCAAATTAGACCTTGCGTGGAGTTCAAGCTTTTGCAGCYAAGGTGGAGCAGCGCTGGCCTACAGCAAGCCAAGTCTGGCCATAGAGATGATCAGTTTAGATGAGGACCTAGAGACCCAGGGCGTGAGCGGCGGCTTCCCTCCTACGGCCCTGCCTCGGCCTCCACAAGGAATTGCGGCCTCCATCCCCTCACTCCTCCCAAGAGCTCGTCCTTGGACACACAGCCTCACCTCCAGGGCATCAGCCACAAGCTCAAGGGCATCTTCTCTGCTGATTTCCACAGTCCTCCAGTGAGGACCTGTGAACAAACTCCCTCTCTCTGCAAACAACAAATTTCCTACTCCGCTTTACAAACAAACACACAAAATTACAGAAGCTTTTAAAGTCTAGTGTAAAACTATTTCTGCTCCCTCAACTATAAGGAGCCATGATAACTCCAGATATTTTCCTTAGCTTGTTGAGAGCTCTTGCTCTCCCACTTCCATGAGCCGGTGTCACACAATGCCCCAGCTGCTGCAGTCAAGATATCTGCAAGGGAAGCTCAAACCTTATTTTTAGAGTAAATTTCCAGCCTCTGCAGTTAAAGAGAAAAGTTTTGGGAAAAAAAAAAAAAAAATGGCCCCAG
>PTEX01000088.1:572522-600010 GCA_003342815.1 Eudromia elegans | reverse complement strand
AARGRAAAAAAAMCCCAACAAATTAAGGACAGGCCTTCTACACAAATTGGAGGCAGCTAAATGCTCTTTTGTGCCCGCAGCTCTAAGGAGGCTGTGATGCATGCGAAGGAAAGTGACTGACTTAACTCATTGGGATTCAGGGAACGACCTGCCCTCTTTTGGAAAAAAAAAAAAAAAAAAAAAAAAAGTGTGTGTGTGTTCGTGTGTGTGCTTGAGAGAGTGAGAGGAGGGGGAGACACACACAGAGTCCTGCTTTCCTGAGCCGGGAGCTGCTGATTCCCAAGCAGAAAGTATTAGGAGAAACAGCATCTTGCCTCTTTCTGCATTTACACAATGAAATCCTTTTTTTTCTTTCTTTCTTTTTTTTTTTTCCTTTTTTTTTTCTGCCAAGCGGTCGGTTTTATTTGCATCCACTTTGAACCGCGGACGATGGGAACAAACGGGTTCTCAAAAACAGACCAAAAAAAAATCCAAATCTAAAGCTAAAAGAAAAAGAAAAAGAAGGACACCCCAAACGCGGCCAAAGCCAACCACGCGAGGATGAAGATTGCTCCCTTCAGAGCTGGCTGTAAGTACAAAATCTCCTGCTGCATTTCAGAGCGTTACTGAGAGGCTGTCCTGGTCGAGGTGCGAGTTGTTCGGGTTCGGTTGGGTTCTCTGACGTTTTCTATGTGTTTTTAGCGTTTTCCCTCCGTCGGGGAGCTCTGCGCTGTGCCGCTGGCAGGGGCRGAGGCGGCGGCGGGCGGCGGGACGCGCGGGGTCCCGCGGGCGGCACGCGGGAACGCCGCTCCCCGCGGTGCCAGGGGCAGGGGGGACATCGGGCACCGGACCGGGGGTTCGGCTGGGTCGGAAGGGCTGCAAGAGCCTTTCCTGGCGCGGGTGCCTGCGCAGGCACGGGCAGCGCGTCCTGCCCGGCTCCCCGCTCCAGCCCGAGTTGAAGGAATGCGGCGGCCAAAACCCTTTTCCAGCTCTTATTAGCTTTATTTATTTATTTATTTTTAAGTTCTTCAATTCTTCTTTTTCTTTTTACTCAAATGCACATATGATAGAGGAAATTTTCTCCTGGCGGGATTTGATTTGAATATGCCAAGACCAAAACTATCTTCTTCTCTCCCAACATAATCGCTTTTCTCCTCCTCCCCTTCTTTCTTTCTTTCTTGCTGTGTGAGCGCTCCTGGGAAAGCAGGTCGGGGAGAGGGGAAAGGCTTTTGAAATAGATGGTGGGGGGAAAATGTAAGAGAATTCAGCGGCTCGGGGCTTTCTTTGTGTGGTGCTGAAGGCGCGGGGCTGCTTTGTGCTTTGCGAGAAGAAAATGGCGAGTCCTATTGTGTTTAGGCCATTTTCTTCCGGTACAAGGGGTTTCTCCCAAATCCGAAACACTTCAGGGTTCCTCCGAGAGCCGGCGGCCGGGCCGCCAAGCGCGAGGGGCTCCAGCTCTGCCCCTGCCCCGGGCAGCAGCAGCTCGGGGCTGCGGGAGCCCCCGCGTTCCTCCTGGCAGGAGCAGCTTCCGACGCCGCCGTCTCAGAGCCCCTCGCGCCCGAGCGGCAATTCCAGCTGCTCCTGCCCAGGGATCTCCAGCTTGGGATGGGGGTGGGGGGAAAGTTAGCGGAGGAGAGGAAAGGGCAGAAATAACAACCCGAGACCGCGACTCGCTTTAAAACGTCGAGAAGAAGCAAGGTTGTCCAGCTGGGGGGAAAAATCACCCGAGAAAAAGACTCGCAACTCCCTGCGTTTCCCCTTAAATTATTTAAACCTTATGTATAGACATATGTGAGCCTGCGCCTGGGTGTGTATAGGTACTAAATTACTTTAGGCTGGGAGTAGTTTCTATGTACGTATCGTAGCGGTTCACAGTGTACATAGGAATTACGTACAAGGCATTCCTGCTATAATATGTAATGAAATAACAGTTTGCCGTGTCKTCAGTTCTTTTCAGGTCTGTAGGTGGGTGGGTAGGTGAGTAGATAGGTACCACTTACTGAAAACCGCCTCTGAATTTCAACATTAATCCTTTTAAGGAAACGATTGAGAATCCGAGATTTTAAAATCGTCGTCTTATCTTAATCGCTTTTCATTAAAACGTAGAATTGCTCGGGCATCAATGATTTAAACCACTTTAAATCAGRTATGCTAACAAATAAAATCCAAGAAAGGTAAATCTCCCATACACTCCTTCCTATGTGCCGAATTTATATATATACATATATATAAAACAATGCTGCTACTAATAAAGGAAAGGTGAATTTAGAACTGCCCTAGAGCAACCTGCGGTTTCCTTCGCTCTTTGCCGCTATCCCCATTGCGCCCCAGCCTCGAAACCGCCCCGCTCGCCCGCCCTCCTGCAGATCAGAACCATGGACAGAGACGGGGCAGGGAGCGAAGGTGAGAGCAGCTCGGCACCCCGCGAAAACGCGCGCGCACACACACACATATATACATATAAGTGCATATTTRTGGAGGTAGAAAAGTCAGTCGGACTGAACTGGGCACGCAGAAGCACGGGAGACTTAGCTGCTCTGCCTTCCTTGTCTTCCGTTTCGTGCCGCTGCTCGAGTTTCCAAACAAAAGCCATGAGAACGGACAGAATTTTCCTGCGGGAGAGCAACTGCTGTTAAAATGACACGCTAGTGTTTTCTCTTCTTACTGCCCGAAAAAAAGAAGTAAAAAGATCTCTCCGTTCTGCATACRGTTGCACCCCCCACCCCGCCCCGCTTCTTCTACGAGCCAAAAATAAATCTCCTGCTCGAATCGACTGAATGACAGTGGTGTAAATTAAATTGATTTTATCAGTGACAAAGTTCCACAACTGGAAAAATTAAATGCCACGTTGACAGACAAGGATAATATGGAACAGACCTATAAAACGGCTCCTTTGAACAACAGCAACAGCAGCAGCAGCATCCCGACAGGAGCCTGGGTCCTGGCGATCCCTCCCTCCTCATCCCATCCCGTTATGTCACCTCATTCACTTTGCCTTTCTGCGGCACCGAAATGATCGAAGCCAGTGTTTGATGCAAAGGGACTAGGGATGATGAGTCATGGACTTTATGCCCCAGCAAAGGCAACAGCCGGGGCTCTAAGGCAATTGTTTTTTCTTTACTTTTATTTCAGTCTTTTTTGGTCTTTTCTTTTTCGTTTTATTTGAGTCGCGCTTCTGGCCGAGCCCCCCTTCCTCAGGTACTTGGTCAGCGCACCCCGGAGCTCCAACCCGCTGCTGGCAGATGCGCAGTCGAGCTCGGGGGGCGACAGGCACCTCGGCGCGCTCCAAGTGTGGTGCAAACGCCCCCTCCAATCCCCCTGGCCACCCCCCTGGGCTCTGCGCCTCCCCCGACTGTCCCTAAAGCTGCCGCTTTAGGACGAGGCCTCCGCGGGCAAGCCGGGCGGCCGCCTGCCCTGCCGGGGCTGCTCGCGGGAGGTCCCAAGGGCTGCGCGAGCCCCGCAGCCGCGGCTCGCACCCTGCCCGCTGCGGGCACACGGCGGGACTGGCCCGGCCCGACCCGGCTGYCCCCGGGCTCGGGGGACCGGGGCCAGCATGTCCCGGCTGCCCTGGGCGGGAGGGGGCCGCTGCGGAGCGGGGTGAGCCAGCCGGGGGCGGTGCGGGGACGAGGAGGAGGAGGAGGAGGAAGGGGGGCCGAGCGAGGCGGCGGTGCCGCAGTGAGGGGGGTCACTTGCCGTGCGGGAAGGCTGCCCTCTGGGTGAGCCCGGGAGCAGGCTCCTCTTCCTCGCCATGACTGTACAGATTCATGTGACATTGAGGCAGGGGAGGTGGGAGGAAGCGGGGAGGAGGGGGGGCGGAAAGGACCCGGAGGGAAGGGGGAGGGTTGAACTTTCTGCTGGGCTCGGCTTTTCACACCTTTCTCTCCCCAGGTTGGGAGAGGGCGTTTGGAAAGAGCGCGTCTCGCCGGGGTCCCCTCCGAGCGAGTCCCCCGCGCCCTTGCGGGGCCCGGCTGGGGCGGCGCGGGGCCGCGATCGCGCCGGGTTTCAAGGACGCGGGAGATGATCGGGACTTTGGGAGCCAACATCTGCCTGGCTGGTGACGTCAGCAGCCCCGTGTAATCCTCTTGTACTGAAGGCAGATGCCTTATTTGTTTGGCTGGAGAGGCATTAATCCCTAATTCTGGAGCAGCAAGCGAGGGGGAGAGACCGGACCGCTTCCTACCCCCCGACAGCAGCGAGCTGGGCTCTCCTGCTCCCTTCTCTCTGCGGCTCCGGCGGGGCAGAGGAGCCGCCAGCCATCGGCAGGTTAGACCATTTTATTTTTTTTATTACTATTTCTTTTTTTTTTTTTATTTTAGCATTTGGAGTGGGCTCGTTATTCTTATTTTTGTTTTTATTTGGATGCTTGGATTTCTCCCCGTGGAATTTTCTCTCTCTGCTCTCAAATCTTCCTCGAGTAGAAAGATGGGGAAAAGACCGGGTTTCTCTTCCCCCTCCCTCTCTCTATTTCCTTTTCTTTTTTTTTCCCCTTTTTTTTCATTATTTCTCTCTCTCTCTCTTTTATTTATTTATTTATTTATATTTTTTAAAGGCTTTCCGCTCTTTTTGGTTTGCTGGGATGCTTCCGCAGCGGCGGGGAGGGAGGGAAACGCCGCCCTGCGCGGTTCCCCGCGGCCGGCCAGCTCCCCGCGACGCAGCGGCGCGACCCGCTCGCCCCGGCGCTGCGGTGAGGGGCGAAACGCCCGCGCCTCCCTGGCCGCGGAGCCTCGGCTCTCGCCGCCCCAGTTCCCGCTTAGCCCGTGTCGTGTCGTCCCCTTTCCCCCTCCCCGCCCTCCCCTCCCTCCCTTCGCCCGCTCTGGCTCCCCCCTCTCCGCCTTTTGTCACCGGCACCGCGCGGCGTGCGGGCTCCGGGCTCTCCCTCCCCGCCCGCCTTCCCAACGCTCTCGCTTTGTCTCTTTTCCAGGCGGGCGCCGCGGACCCGCCTTCCCGCCTCGCCCCGGGAAAGGCTCGTCCCGGGAAGCCCCAGCTCGCCGCCCACGGAGCCTCCGCCGAGCCGCAGCCCGGCTCCGCTCGCCTCTCGCCGCCTCCCTCCCTCTCTCGCTCCCCCCGGGCCGGGCCGAGCCGGGCCGGGCCCCGCCGCAGAGCGCAGGTCAGCGCGCCGCTTCGCTGCCGGCCCCTCGAGCCCTGTAGATGCCCGTGAGCGCGATAGACAGCGAGAAGAATAGAAAGATTAGGGTTTTTTGTTGTTCATGTTTACATATATATAAAATTTAATTAATATATATTTTTAGTTCTAATAGCTTTACTGCTCTCCTGCTCTCTCAGTTCAGTGTAGTCAAGCTAGATGGGCTGCCCTGACCCGCATGGGAAAGGGACAGGTGTGAGCGAGTTAATTCCCCTGCTTCCCTTTAAAAAAGAAAATACTGCGTCCTGCACTTTTATTTTTCGCTTCCCTCCGCTCGAAGCCCCTCGGGGCCGAGAGGAGYCGAAGATGCTCCGGGGGCTGCAGCTCCCGCAGCCCACGCTCCAGCCACAGGAGCGGGGCAAGAGGCGCCTCGTCCATCCCGGCCGGAGATGCGAAGTCAGAGCGAGCGAGACGGCCAATTCCTSCGCTTAGAGTCAGCAGGCAGTGTGAAAGCAGCCGCCTGGGAGGTGCGCGATAGGCACGCGCTTGGTTTCTGGTCTTTATTATCCCGTTAAATACATATTTAACAGCTTCCTGGGCATTGCAAACAACAGATGGGCTAGTAAGAAAACTCGTGCATGAATTACATTAAGCCCAGGCCAGGAAGGGACTTGGGGGAGGGGAATCACCTTCTTTCGGGGATCAGTCGCTATTTTGTTCCCAGAGAGAAGGAGGGAGGCAGGGAGAGCGCTCCAAGGCTCTAGCTCTCCGTGTTCACAGCGGACCTTGATTTAATGTCATACAATTAAGGCACGCGGTGAATGCCAAGAGCGGATCCTCCAGGCAGCACCGCGGCTCTTGCTAGAGCATAACGCGCTACCGACKCGAGCAGCGAAACGCTGGAAATCAACATGGAGAGACAAGACAGGAGCGGGGCCGGCCACTCACCGAGCGAAGCGGGAGTCCGAGCGGCTCCGCGCCCGCCGAGGACGCAGCGCGGCCGCGGCAGAAGCGCCCGGCGGGCCCCGCCGCAGGAGGTAACGCGGGCGCGCTGGAGCGGAGCGGAGCGGTCGCCGCGGGGCTTTGCAGGGCAGCGGCTGGCGCTTTTCTGGGCCGGATCATGTAAAGTAAAAAGACCATGGGAAATAAATGCCTATTTTTTTCCTGCTCTTGCTATCGCGAGGGTTGTTCATTGCGTGTCGCCCCGCCGGTCGCCGGCGGTGCCTCTCGCGAGGCTCCGTGGCACGGGCCGATCCAGGAGCCCAGGAATGCGGCGGCGGGGGCCGTGCGCGGGTGCGCAGCGCGGAGTGGAGCGTGCGCGGGGGGCACAGGCAGCGGCGCAGGGCGGCGGCAGAGCGCGGAGCAGCGCGCGGGCTCCGGAGCGGAGCGCTCCGCACGGGCGCGGAGCAGCGTGGGSCCGGGAAGGGGGTGACGAGGGGCACGAAGCGGGGCCGGAGGGCGGCGTTGCGCGCGCGCGGGAGGCCCCGGGACCGGCGCGGGGAGCGGCGGCGGCGGCGCCTTTGTTGTGCGGCGGAACAAAGGGCGGGGGCCGGGCCGGGCCGGCGCTGTCCCTGGTGCTGGCGGAGCCGGGCGGGAGGCASCGGGGCCCGGGGACGAGGCAGGGACCGTCCTGGCGGCAGCGGCCGCCCAGGAGCGGCACCTGCGAGGGAGAAGAAGACAAATAAAATGGAAAATAAAGGKGTAGAAGCGGCGAAACTGAGGCGAAACGCGGGAGAGGCGGCGGATTCCTGCGCGTTGCGGAACCTCTCCGCCGCCGGCGCGCCCCTTACGTCCCCGCGGGCGCCACCGGCCCGCGCTTCTCCATTCCGCACTGCTAGGCGGCTCTCCCGGGGGGCCGGCCCCACTCCCGGCCCCCTGCGGCCCTGCCCAGAGCGGGGACGCTCCGCAGAGCCCCGAATCCTCTCSCGCCCTCCCTCAGCGGCGACCGCAACCAGGCGAGGGCGGGACGCGCTCCAAGACCTAAAAAGGCAAACCGAAGAAATGACATTCTTAACGACAAGGACAATAATAATAGCGATAACATYCGCCTGGCCTTTGAAGGGGCCTCTTTCTCCTTCTCCTCCTCAGAGACCTCTGAGTTCAGTGCATTCTTTTTTCTTTGCCAGAGATCGGGCTCTAGATCCGACTCGTCGCCTTCTCTGCAAGAGGATGAAGAAGAGAGTCCCCGTCCCTTCCTCGGCCCCTCGCCTCTGCCTCTCGCCTGCGCTGGCACCCCGTAGCTCAGCGGACACACGGGGSGCAAGGGCTGCGCTCTCCCTTCCCTCCAGCCCCGCAGCTCGAGGCCGAGCTTTTCTCGACAGGTTCCCTGCACCGTATGGCCGTTCTCATTTCTTGCCTTGAGATRATAATATATGCATGCATATATCATTATGCTTATGTGTATATGTACGCACACACATATATTTGTGTGCCTGTACACATGCACCCCYAAATTATTGAAGCGTTTATTCGTAGTCGCTTCTTGCTCATATTTCCTACTTAAGRTTCTCGGTTTCACAGGATCTAAGGGAAGCTGAGCGAGGAGGAGAGAAGTCTGTGCTTGCCTGTGCGCCACTGAGCCAGAACGAGCTACAGACCTGTTTGGCTTTGACGCAGGCATAAAGCAGGGAGGGTTTTGATCTCAATGCGTACTGAATGACCTGAAACACTCAGGTAAACTGGCCATAGGATTACAAACGTGAGCTGGCATCCCCAGCAATATATCCAGCATAGCTGAACAGCTTTTTTTTCCCCCCGCTTGGAAACAGATACTACAGCTCTATTATGAACGTTGTATTATTCCTTAGCAAAAGAAACACAAACAAGCGAGCGAGATTGCCAATGTCGATCTCAATGTATCATTTAAAAATATTTCCTAAAGTTTCCTTAAAGAAATGGAGCCTTGCTGCCTTCTAAACAGCAGCAGTGAGAATAGCGGCGGCCGGGGTGGTGTAGGATGGATGTAAGAAAGGTCCGGTGCAGAGGAGACCCAGGTGCTGGACACGGCCACCCAGAGCTGCCCGTCCTCTGCCTGATGTCGCCTCTCTGTCCTGGCAGAACAGGGCTCTGGTGGCGGGGCTCGGGAGCGACCTGCACCTGGCGCTGCAGATAGAAGCGCTAAGATATATTTTTTATAAATATGCATATATAAGATATGTTTTATATATATATATACATATATATACACACACCCCCCCTTTTTTCTTTGTTTTCAAGGGAGCCTCCCGGGAGCAGCGCTGCCCTCGGGGCCGCAGGGCTCCCCACTCCCGATCCCGCTGCCGCTCCGCAGTCGCTCCGCGCCCGCGCTGGCGGCGCCCCCTGGCGGCCGCGCTCCGCGCCCGTCCGCGCTGCCCAGTCAGGTGTATCCCGGGGAATTAACAACGAGCTTTGGCCTATATAAATATGTGTATCTATACATATATGTAGATATAGATATAAATGCCTTATGAGAAAAGGTAAGCCTGCCCTTTCATATAAATTCAATGCTGCAGCTTATCCCTGTGGCACAAAAATACTGAGGAATGGGAAATTCTGCTTGCCTGTTCGGGCTATTGAGCCAGACTGAGGCGTCAGGAAGAGATATTGCTGCAGTCTTATCTCTAGAATACGCAGATCTCTGCCTGGCATTCAGCTCACCCGTTCTGCACAGGAAAAAATGATCCTGTGTAACAGCAGGAGATAAATACTRCCCCGTTAGAGAGAGACAAGCCAGACTTCTCCAAAATATTAAACTGGACATTTGATTCAGCTTACAATCAGGGTGCCTAAATGATAACATTTCATTTCATTTCACATGTGCTCCAAGGACGTAATGAAGAAAGGTGYAGAGCTYGGGTAAGTGTGGCCAGAACTAAAGYGAGCTCTGCRGCCAAACGGGCGCTTTCCTGCTGCCTGCACCCACAGCGACGTCCCCCAGACCGGGATGGTCCCAGGCGCCCCCAAGGAGACACGCAGAGGACAGGCACAGGAGAAGACCCACGCTGCAAGGCCCAGCGCGTGACTGGGGCTACCACAGCACGAGGAACCCACCAGCAAGGTATGGCATGAGACTCACGTCACGCTGCAGAAACTCCCCTCCGTTTCCCTAGYACTACTTCTCTCCTTCAATAGTGAGAAATTGCCACAATTGCTACGTGGTGAGAAAATAGCAGATAGCAATTTGCACTCTAACGTGAACTAATTCTCTTAATCAAGTACTGCTAWACAGCATGGTGGCAATAGAGTAATAGAGTGTGGACTTTATAAAACTGTTTTTGTGTGCCTGAAGCAGCCYTAAAAAAATTGACTCTAAAGAAGTATCACAGTCGCAGAACAGGGCCAAAATACTGAATTTGAAATATACTATTGCTATAAAATATATGAAAATGTAGCTTAAAGACAGTGTGACCAACTGCTAGCAGCAGAAAGCCACCAAATTAACATCCTGCACTGCTGGCACAAAGGTTGCTTTGAAAATTCTAAAGAAATTCTGTTTATTAGACAGTGACAGTATAAGATGCTTGTTAAATACTACTGGCTTAAATATGGACCAAACACTTGCATAAAGGTACTTAAAATCTAATATATGATTTTTAACTCAGTTACTGATAGCATTTTGTGTTTTATGCAAGATAATAAAAGATAGAATATTCTATTAACTGAAGTGGACCTTTGAAGTGATCTAAATGCATGGAGCARGCAGAGGTGTTAGAGAGCAAGTCAGCAGCATCGCTGTCTTGGCAATTACAGTGAAGAACTGTGGGAATCTCTGAGGATACGCTGGACTGCACGTRCCTGGAAGGGGGAAAAGCCTAACACACATACCCTAACATCCAAAGGAAGCCTTTCCTGCTTTGAAGGCTTATGGTACATTGTTGGCATCTGTCTTTTTGTAAGAGACTTTAGTGAAACAACTTTTCWGCATTTTGTGAAAGTAATTTTTTCCCTTACAACATTCACATACCCCTAACTAGAGATATTGGAGATATTTAAAGCATTCTGGACCATTCAAATGTCTATACTTTGGTTTACAGTTGTATGCTCTGAGTACAAGGCAAACTGTTGAGAAGATGTTACCCAATGAGCACAAAGACCACTAAAAAGCTCTGACTTTCACGCTTTTGCTTTGCAAACCTAATTAAGGATTTTTCTCTATTCATTTCTTCACTGGGGCATATATGCTCAGTCCACTAATGGCAAGACAAAAGAAGTAGATATGGTAGAAAAATCAGAAGTGCCTCATTTATATCTTCTACAACACATACTTTTCAGGTACTCTGATGTACCGAGTGAAGTCTCTTAAAAATCAAGGGCACATCTGCCTCTGAATTAACAGATTTGGGATATTTCTTACTTTTCTTAAACAAAGGATACTAATACTAATACTAATACTAATAATAAAAACACAAAAAAAGATTATTTGGCCTTCACTAATTAAAGCAATAATTAGTGAGATTTTGACCCATTTTAAAGGTTTGTAGTTCTTCATGTCTGTTGTGTGCAAGACTCTGAAGACTATGAATAATCAGAATAAGTAATTTCCTTGGGGGAAAAAATAAATCAGAGAATTTTTTCCCCACCTATTTGYATTCCTTTTGCTCAATTTCAAACACATTAAATGCCAGTTTCTCAATCTCATCTGAACTAAAGAAAGTAGGCAGGTTCCAAATCACAATTCTTTAAGAAATCCTTAGAAATCYCGACTTTTCTACCAAGCAGATAAAAATAAAGTAGTGCTGATTTTAAGGCAGACRGTCTAAAATCAAAACAACACAGGTGCCTGTTCACACAGGACTTCWGCAACTACATGCCCCAAAGCATGCAGTGATTAGTAATATACCACCCATTTAAAACCGAGATTCAAAGATGTACAATTGATGGTTGGAAATATGCAACACTCARTATACGTTTAAAATTAAATTCTGTATTTTCCTGTACTAAGTCTTGCTTTAAGATGTCACAGAAGTGTGTTCCTCAGTGCCTGCCCACCCACAGCCCTGCAGCTACACACACAGTGTAGGCATCCCACGGATTCCCGGCCCCCATGGCTCGCAGGATGTAGAAGACGTTTGGACACYGTTGAACCAATCTGAGCTGAAATTCCACGTGTGTCAAAATGCTCGCTCGGATAACAGGTATGACCAAGGCCACTCTTCACATTAGATATGTAACGCAGTCAATTACATACTGCCAGAGGGACTTGGTACCCTTCCTAATACCCTATACACATTAACTAGGGCAGTAATACTGCTTTAAGGTTATGAGATGAAATTCTCAAGAGAGTAGGGTCCGGAAATGCTTTTCTCTACCTGTCAAAAAGTTGAAATTTCTTGATTATATGAAAAGTAATAGAATGATCATTCAGAGGGAATGAGGAAGATCAAACTCTAGAATAATAGTTAAGAGTGAAAGTTAGGCTTGAGGCAGTGAGAAGAAAAAGACTCAGGGGCCTTTTTCACTGCAGAATATCCATAAATCAAATATGTGATATACACCTATGTTAAAAAAAAAAAAAAAAGAAAAAAAGTCATTGAGATTTTATGCTAGATACAGATGGGACTTCACTGGGAATATTACATCCAGTCTGCTCAGGTCACTCAGAGTTAGGAAAAGAGAATGTGCAGCAAAGAGGTTGGAGAATCTCCAGCACAGTGAAGCTAAGGGAGGGCTCTTGGCAAATACTCACTGGAAAACAGTGTCAGACTAAGGAAAGAGCTAGCTGTGCTGAAGGGCAGGTTTAACACAATTGCTTACCATGAATAAATTTAATATTATCTAAGCGTTAAGGAAGGTAAAGATTATTTCAAGATTTGGTGACCCAACTTATTTACTAGGAAAATCCTTGGATTTTACATGCTGAAAAAGAAAAAAAAAAAAAAAGAAGAAAAAGAGAAAGAAAGAAAAAATCAGAACAGACTTCAGCTCGAATCAAACAAAATATCCAATTCAATTCCAAAGTGCCTTTTTTTTAGACTTCCACTTACATTTACTAGTTCTAAATATATGAAAATTGTAAAATAAAAGTCTGTCTTGGAAAGAAGGAAAAAAGGAAAGAAGGAGAAGGAGAGAGAGAGAGAAAGACTAAATAAAAAAGAGATAAAGGAAGAAGAGGGAAAGAAAAGAAGGAAAGAAAAAAAAGAGTGAAATAGGGAATGGAGATGTCAAAGAAAGAAAACAGAAAAGGAAGAAAGGAAGAAAGAATCAGGGAAAGGAGAGAGAAATATTGTCAAATAAAATAAAAATATTCAGAGCAAGGTATTTCAGCATTTTCTTAGGATTATTTCTTAGGATTATTTTTAAGTTGGTTATTTATCGTAATTTATTGCTTCACTATTTGACTTCAATAAATCAACACTTTTTTTTTACAATAAATATTTGTTAAAAACTTTGCTGCACAAAAAAGCCACTGGCTTTGAAATATTCCTTCAGTCATTATGCATTGCATGTATAACGAGAAAACCTCAATATGTGAATGTGTAGGCTTACAGGCACTGAAAAGTAATGTATAAAATAGCTTAGTTAACATTGCTGGTGTTCAKTTCCAATTTTATATCCCCCGAATCAAGGGATTCAAAAGCTTCTTTTTTAAATTGATTTTTCTGATTTTAAGCAAAGAGATAAAAAATGTAAACATATTTAGTTTTCAGATTGGTAGCCTGAGAAARGAATACTTAATTAGTCTTGTATCCCTTATATTCTATTAACTGCACAATCAAAGAACAACAACTCTTGGAAGTTCATGATTAAATGCAAATGTAAACTTTTTTTTTTGTCTGCATAGTGATTTTTACACGGGCATATAGAGACTTACAAATATGTACATATATATAAATGAATACGACCCAAATTTGGTCTGTACTAACACAAATTTATTTCCAAACATTTAGCAGTTCACATAGGCTTGTGATTATGTTATAATCAAGTTCCAAGAGCACATAACTTAACCTCCACGTGAAAAACGCTTTTCTTACCTCCAATTTTTGAGCCAAAGTAAGTCTTGGAAAAAAAATAATCTAAAGAGGCAAACTTCTGAGAAAATGATAAACACAGGAAAATAGGTGCTTAAAGCTGAAAATGCCTTGTTGCTTTTGTTRTCTTAATCTACGAGGACTGCTGTTTGTCCAGACCTAACACATGAGCCTGTGGCATGGAGGATATTCTGCATCTCGTGCGAAGATGTGAAAGACCAAGGAGGAAAGACTACCCAAACTGATCTACAAGGAAACTGGAATGCTAGGGAATATTCCAGTTCACTGGGAATATTCCAGTTCACAGGGAATATTAGGTGAACAGAGCAGCTGGTTGTTTAGTTGGAAGAAGCCAACAGCTCCTGCTAGAAATGAGGACTGACATTACACTGCGAAGTCAAGCGAAGAGAAGCAAGTCTGCAGCTTCAGGAAGGCACACTGCAATGCAGAGAAGCACACAAAGGAAACAGGCAGATAGTGCAAAAAGCAACAGAACTATGAAAAAAATGTTAACAGGTTTAATTTATAATGTGCTTGCTTCAATTGTATGCTTATCTGCTTACATTCAACTTAAGATATTTGTGTAAGTAGATTTGTTTCAACAAAGACTAGTTTTTCTGCACAAACACAAAAATCACTAAAACTTGAGATCTGATGCAAAAGTTGAGGCTGAGTATATTTGAACATCAGAGCAGACACTCAAACTCKCTAACTCATCAGATCAGGGAGCAAAAAATCTCCCTCCAGCCAGCAAGAACCGCCAACAGGGCTCAGGTGGATAAGGGAGGTGTTCAAAGAAGTGTTTATGGTAAAAACTGAAATACCCACTGAACACATTAGACTAAGATGTGTTTGGTCTCATACTTTGAACATGGGACTGCAACATGTTTCCTTTTTCAGCCGCATGCATTAAGATGAAGGGAAAAGGAGATGGAGAGAGTGGATAAACCTCGAGTGCGGGGCTGTGGTTTCACCCTGCAGTCGTCTGTGAGGAAGGGTAGGTTTTCTAAGGAACAGGAAGAAAAATCTTTCCTTCATTCATGTGCGACAAGAGTGAGAAAAACTAGACGATCTGAAATATAGAAAGCCAGTAAAGAAAGAGAGCCAGAGCTGAATCCAGGCAGGAAAAGGAAAAGCAATTCGAGTAACRGAGCTCTATGAAATAATTGTAAATGTCCGAGACAAATCAGAATAGCTTTATAAACAACTGAGAATGGCTCTTTGAAATTCTTCTGACCAATACCTATAGAATGAGCACTAGAAAAGYTGGCTTTCAATCTGTTGGAATCATACAGATACGTTAAACTCTCATGTTACCTATGCAAATAATTAGTGCAACACAAGTCAACGTAACGGACGGCGGTATTGCGCGTCATTACCCTGTACACTCGTTTCGGAAGAGCAAGACACTCCACGTTTCTCTTTCGTGTTTCGGAGATGCATTCCAGAGAACACAACRTCCGTGTTTCCAGGCTTTTCCAAAACCATCCCAAGCTCACTGCCCTTCTGTCTGGGACAGACAGGAGGACAGAGCTGCTCCARGAGGCTGTCAAGCTGTGCAAAATGAGGCTTTTGGCCATATTCAAGGTGRGTTTGAGCTGAAATGCCTGAGTTACGTACAGAGCTACTGTGTCCTCCTATCCCTAGAGAGAACCAGCACCTTATAAAGGGATTCCAACAGGAGGAAGGGAGTATCAGGAGCGACACGAATGGATCGTGTTTTCTGAAGAGTCTAGGAAAAAAAAGCAGGCATTTTGGAAGCTGATTTAGTGGAACTGTTATTCACCCTTTTTCAGTTTGCCCAACACTGAGAGAAAGTCTGAAAAAATGGGTGTTCTTACAGGGCCTAAATTGCCCTAGTTCTCCCAGACAAGTGGCTTCCAGGAAAAAAAAAAAAAAAACAAACCTACAGAAATAGTCCAAGAGGAGTAAAAAAAATTATATTTGATAGTCTTAATGTAAAAATCTTGTCTTTTCTGGCTGGTGAATATGAAGTTTTTAAAAGGTATCTGAAAGGCCATCATTTATGGGAAAAGTATGTGTCTCTAAAGAGCTCTGTTGGCAGGGTCTTATTTTGTTATTTCAGCACAGCATCTGCAGGATACTCAGCTAACTGAAATAAGAAAAACAAAAGGAAAAAAAAGACACTTTCCATTTATTCACCCGCTCTGTTTTTTCTGCTCTGGATGCGGCGCAGCAGCTCTGCCTGCCCTTGCTCTGGGCAGCTCACGGGAGGGCTCGTGCAGCASGGCCGCCGCGAGAGGCTGCAGAGCTAGGGCAGCGGTCTCGGGTGAAGGAATTGCTAGGCATCGAAACCCAACAATATTTATAATCTCCCATCTAGCGGTGTGTTCCTTGCATGGGGAACTCCAAGGACAGCAACTCGGTGGGAAATCCATGTGTCAGGACTGTGGGCTTGCAGGACTGCTGGTCTGATATGCTTGAGAAGTGCCTGCTCTGCTAGGAGGGGATGAGCACTGGGACACACAGCCACCCAGTGTCACATATCCCRTGTGCCAGGGGCTGGGAAGCACTAGGACAGTTTATGTAATTTACACCTGAATTTTCTTAGTTCCTAAACTAAGAAAGCAGCGACTGCTGTGACAGTGGTTATTGCAGGAGCTTTGCCATTGGAACTGATTAAGAACAAACCAGTCCAAGTATTCATGCAGGTCAAGCTGTGGCAGGCCAAGTAAACGATGTCACCAAAATGTCATTTTACAGGGATCTAATTCCTGTTTCTATTCAGTGCTCTCTGCTGCTTTTATGATGCTCCTCTGTTTATGGCAATGWAGGGACGGTAGGAACTGCTTAATCAGGACAGTCTAATGTATGGGCAATTATCCAAAGCCACACATTTTCTAAATTCTGCATGGGCAGAGATGGAGCTTAAGAGCTCTGTAGGGACCAGAGCCGCTAACGAACTTCTAAGAAGGGCTCTGGGGATGGGATGTGCATAATGAGAAAATCTAGATATTCAATGCAAAGAACTCTTCCAATTTAGCAGCAGTCTATGTAAATTAAATTTGTACTTAATGCTTATTACCATGCAATCCACTTTAAACCTTCTCATGAAATAGCACAGGGAGAAATCAGGTAGCCTGCTTCCTTTTACTTTATTTATTTTTTTGTTGTTGTTGTTAATGTATCTGAAAGTAGTTCAGAAAGGGGAGACCTGTAAAACTTTGTTAAGTACATTCCTGGGAAGTACTATTATGCTACCAAATCTTGCTGTCAGGTCCTCCTTCTTCAGACTGCAGCATCATATCTGCAAACTCATACTCATTTATTCCAATAAGTTACATTTACATATCATATGCCTGTGTGTATATACATATATATATACACACATACATACATGTATCTACATATTACTTTTCTATGCATACGTACACACACACATACATGCACGCATAATACAGCTATTAAACTCAGGGAGACTATGGAAGCTTTAAAATGCTGAAATTAATAAAGAAGRAAAGGAAAAAAATCTTCCAGAATAGTTTAGTCTGTGTCCGCTTTGATGGTTCCTGAAGACGGTTTTGGTGCTTACTGTTAATCTGGTTCCTTTATTGCTGAATCAGTCCTAAAAAAATCTCTGATCAGGGAAGCATTTAAGCATATACTTAAGTGCATTTTTAAAGGTAAGTGATTTCTCAAGATTGCCTAACAATTTAAAGTAGTATCTCTAAGCACTGCTTAATAAAGTTGYGTTTGATATGTGCTCACAATGGAGTGCTGTTCTCCTACTCTTTCATGTTTCTCRTCTTATACTGCTAAGCCAATACGGAAAGATGCTTTCAGGGTTTTGATAGCTGAGACTTAAAGTGGCTTTGAAGGCCCTCATTTTTGGAACTGCACCACTCCAGAAAATCAGGTTCGCTGTGGAAGTTCCCCTCTGAGCACTCTGCAGTAGTAATTATTTTGGAAATGTTGACCTATGCTTCTAGGCAAATCATTACATCAGTAACAACACGCAACTCGGTGTCCAGGTTGCCACAAYAGGTTTGCAAATAGTGGTTGATTTCTGAGTAGCTGCTGGTTCCCATCACAACTGGCCCATACTTATGAACCCGTATAGGGATATGTGAGTGCAAACTCTTGAGGAAGGAGCATCCTCCCTTTCCACAGGCCAGGAAGAAATTCCACAGCAGGACAAACCCCGTGACCAAGCGTATCAGCAGTGCCAGGGATGCAGCTGCCACCAGCCCCGATAACATGCAGGGTTATCRCCAAGCCCAGCTGTTTTCCTGATACGGGTCAGCAAACAGTGCCACGAGGTGCGAGGTGCCTTCAGCTGAAGGAACAGCACAAGGAAGGACGAGCGACAGCAAACAGTGCCAAGGGATGAGGAACACTGCCACAGCGAAAAGACGCACAGAGCTTCATTAATTATTAATTAAAATGATTAATAATAATTAAAATGCTTTATTAACTATTTAAGCTTGGTAGCTGGTTGCGCTCTACAATAGGAACAATCCATAAAATCCAAGTGGCGGAATTTAAGAAATGCATTCAGAAACACGGGGCTTAATTCGCAAGCGGATAGAAAGGGAAAGGTCTGAATGCCCTGGGAAYGCTAATGCAATGCGCTCTGCTTGCCTCACAAAAGCGATTTATGCACTCGAGGTTTTTAGCTTTATAATAGCAGTGGGGATCTCAGACATTCCTAGTTGACTTCAGAATCCTTGGTATACATATGCTAGCTTAATATAGTGGAGCCATCCAGAAAATAACTTTTGAAAAAAAAAAAAAAACCAAAAAACTAAAAACAAACACCAAAAAAGGCGTTAATTTTTCAGAAATCAGGGTTTATTTCACATCAAAGGAAAAATCAGCTTTCTGGTTTTCTTCTTGGGGTGGGGAGGAGTCACAATACACACACACAAAGCAAAAGACATCCTTTTTCTCCCCAGATTCCTTCTTTGTAAGCTCCTAATTGAAATGAGATAAGTCTAGCAGTCAGGCCAGGCCCATCAGGGGGAAACACCTGGGCTTCAAATTCTGCCTCAGCAGAAATTGCACCTACCTTGTCTCCAAACCTTCCTATTTTAGGTTTTCCCCCAGCAGCAGTGAAAAGGAAAGAAAAAAAAAAAGAGAGAAAAAGAAACTACTGTTACAGCTAGTCCAGTCCGCAGCTACCAGTGTAGCGGCTGCTCTAATGGCAGCATTTGGTATGTTCTTGTCTCTTGAAAAATTGCACTCAGTTGGTGTCAATGCCACTACGGCAGGCCAGAAAATCAGCACTTTACTTAAAATATCAACAAAATATTTAATTTGTTAATTAATTAACTTAGTTCTTTAAAGATGATGATGATCAAATGCTCCTCTGAAAATGAAAGTTACTCTATGGACTGCTGTACATTCAAACTCTACTCAACATGGTGTTACAATTAATAAGCAAATTACACAAAAAGCTCTGTCCAGAATAGTGCAGAAGACAGGAGTTACCCTGGGCATGTTTTTAAGCCCTTTATCAAAACTGTTAGTCCTGTCATGTGTAACAGATCCTGTTAATTTAAGCAAACACAGATATTGTTATGAGGAGTAAAGACYGCTTTAAAATTATCTTTCTAATAAGGAAGAATCTTTGCATCCATACATTGTATTTGATATTACTTACTGACTTCAGTCAGACCTGTAGGAGGAAGTAAACAAGGTAACCACTGTCTGGAGCAAAATGAAGTCCTGCCTGTAGACCACGATCTGCTCCCTATTTCTTTGTCTCAGACAGAAAATAAAAAMCAACATTACTATCCCACCCTAATGAGCCTCTGAGTTGGATTTCAGATTTGCAGTCCGAATCAAGGGCAGTTCTTGCCTCACAGATATTCAGCTCTACTGTGATGCTGACAAACCTCACTCAGCAGGAGGCGTTTGAGACATATTGTTAGCTTTCCCTCCTGATAGTCATAGTCTAAGTAATCTCATTCGAAAGCAGTAACTTTTGTGTAAAAAGTACGGTGAGAGCATATAGACGGTACAGGTTTACAGTGCGTGTGTTATAGCTGGGGCCTGYCAGCATACTCTGGAGTATGCTAAGTGTGGTCCACCTAGTCTTTTTGAGGAGAAGACAGGCAGACTTCCTCACATCRTGGTGCAAAGGTCAGAATCTAGTAAAAATTAAGTGATATTGATAACATTACTCATGCTTTCCCCTTGTTGAGTCCTTGCCTTCACACATGGGAATTCATAYCTGGGGTTTGTCCGTGCATAGTGCATGTATAGACTGTGATGTCCAGCTCCTTGCTGGCGACTGCTGAGAAACATCGCTTTCTAGCAGGATCCCTGAGATTTCTCAGAGCGTGCATAAATAGGATAACAATGTCACACGTTTCCTTTGAAAAAGAGGAAAATGACTCATGAAATAGACAGATTACGCACTGTAACTGTTCTTTATTAACACAGTTATGGATGGACCTCAAGGCCACGATCGCATCTTTCTAAGCATAGGTAATATATGGCACATATACATGGCAACTTGATTACTAAGGGGTATTTTGACTACTAAATCTAGATGAACAAGCAGACACAAGAGAAAGTTGTAAAGGGCTCAAGGTTTGCTGGTAAGGATGCTAAGGAAAAAGCACAGTCCACCCTGACCAAAATCCTTGTCAGGTTTCCTGGAGACATCATGTAAATATATGTGCCCTCTGTCTTGTGCACATGAAGAACAACCCTTGTAGCAGAGAGGAATCTGAGTGTAGAAAAGTGAGTGGAGCAGATAGTGTGGCCTTTTTGTATCACCTGTTATCTTTTCATTCCTTCTTGACCAAACCAGTTCACTTCCAGTCCTTCTTCTCACACTTTCCCTGGTTTCTACATATTGATTTCTGATTTAGGGACGTATTTGGGGATGTAACAGTATATGTGCGTAATGTACTCTKAATATGCTATCTGCTATGTTTAAAACCAATAGGAAAGAGCAAGCAAGTTTAAAAATAATAATAATTACAATASAGCAGGATTCAATCCAGAGTACTTMAWTTTCCATGGTAGCTGGATTACACAGTCTCTGGACCTGGAGGAAAACAGCAGTGGTCAGGCAAGAACTCAGTTTTCCTTACACTCCAAAGTGATTGCCCCACTTAATTTAGCTTATCAAGCTTCACATTTATTATGGGGTTCATGCTTTCTCAGAGAGAGGAAAGAGGCTGAAAGAGTTGGAGTTTGCAATAGAGGAGAGAGTCTGAAATATTCCCACACGCTAATAATACTCTAKGACCAGCTATCACACTATATAAAGTGCTATGGACCTTAACTTCCAGGATGTCATATCAGGCATCCAGAGCTGAGGGAGATATTCTGCTGTAAAGGCTGCAAAAACCCGCAATTAACAGTGGTATTTCTTATAAAGTTAGAAGAAATTAAAAATGATCCACATCTAAAACACCTTCTACAATTCTGTAGTTTACCATTATTTGCATGAAAAGACAAGGAGATTCATCTTACTTATTTCCTCATGGGGAGTAATTCATTCATCTATTTTGGGTATGCCTTTTAGTGATGAACCCCTTCCCAGAGATGTCTGTCTCTAGAGTGAACACAGATGTTCACTCTAGAAGCAGATCTATCTCAGATTGGTTGTTTCAGTGGGGCTTATGGGGGCAGTTAAGGTTTGGCAGGATAGATCCCAGTCATTCCTAGCCCTTATTTCCAGGGATTCGGGACCAGGAGGAAGTTTGCAGATGATACAAAACCGAGTGGAGTGGCTGACACTCCAGAAGGCAGCGCTGACATTCAGCGGCACCTAGATAGGTTGCAGAGTCAGACAGAGAGGAACCTCATGAGGTTCAACAAGGACAAGTGCAGGGTCCTGCATCTGGGTAGGAATAATCCCAGGCACTAGTACAGATTAGGGGCTGATCTGCTAGAAAGTTGCTCTGTGGAGGGAGATTTGRGAGTSCTGGTTGACAACAAGCTAACCATGAGGCAGCAATGYGCCCTCGTGGTCAATGGGATCCTCACCTGCATGAGGAGRAGCGTTGCCAGCAGGTGGAGGGACAGGATCTTGCCCCTCTCCTCAGCTCAAGTGAGCCTGCACCTGGAGTACTGGGTGCAGTTCTGGGCTCCCCAGTACAAGAGGGACATGGAGCTTCTAGAGAGGGTCCAGCATTGGGTGACATAGATGATTAAAGGACTGCAGCACCTACCCTGTAAGGAATCAATATGTATAAGTACCTAAGAATGTAAAGAGAATGGGACCAAAATCTTCTTGGTGGTGGCCAGTGATAGGGCAAGGGGTAATGGGTACAAATTAAAACACAGGAAGTTCCATCTCCACATGAGGAAGAACTTCCTTGCTGTGAGCRTGACAGAGCCCTGGAACAGGCTGCCCAGAGAGGTKGTGGAGTCTCCTKCTCTGGAGATCTTCCAAACCCRCCTGGATGCCACCCTGTGCCACATGCTCTAGGGGTCCCTGCTGGAGCAGAGATGTTGGACTAGATGACCTCTAGGGCTCCCTTCCAACCTCAACCGTTCTGTGATTCTGTGACCATTACACTAAGCACAAACATACAGAAAGAAACAGTTAACTTCAGAGTCAGAACCTTATTACATCTTCTAGCATGGTTTCTAAGCTCACAGTCCCATCTTTGCTGCTTCAAAGACTTTTATCAATATCTGGTCATTGCTGACAGTGATAAGACAAGAATAATSTTCTCAGTCTTACAGTTGCCACACTTTCCTCAGAGGAATTATGTTTTTCCAGGTTTAAGCAAACAAAACAGGATTGCATCTACATATTTCACACAACTGCTTATTTTCTACAACAGAGTGGATTAGACACATAGCTAAAAAATATGGACTTTTTCATTCGCATTCAAAATCAGTAAGGAAGCCTAATAAAAGCTATCATGTTTAAGTTACACAAGTGTGTTAAATTATAGTCAAGTGACACCTGGTATAAGCTATAAACATTTCCCAAAAGATTTTAATAAAATATTATATTATTAATAATTTTCTGTTTACATTAAGCCACATCACACACATGTACACACAGAAACATTGCTGAAATTATTCAACATTTTCACACCAAACAGACCCTCTAAACCAGCAGAAACAGTCTTGGAGAAGGATACTAGCAGGTTATGCAGCCCTAGCAGATATTGCCTGCATCATATTCACTCCAGTCAGTTTTTGAGAGTGAAAAAGAAGCTTTTTAAACAGTCTCTTTTTACCACATCCTTGACTATTGTAAACTAGGCTCAGAAACTAACCTTTTATTTACAATTTATACTCACTAAACAACAAAGCATTTAGGAAAAAAATACAGTACTTTTTCCTTATTTTCTAATAATTCAAAGCTATCTCTTGGGATATCAGGTTCAATTATGGAGCATAGAGAACCGCTGAACCACTTAGGCATGTTTTATAACACAGGGCTCTCTTCTGGTTTTTTGTTTTGTTTTGTTTTCTGTGGTTCTTCAAAATATCTAGCTAGGAAAACTCTTCCCTGAATATTTCAATGCAAACTTTCTGTAATCATTCAGAACATAAAAGAGATTGTTAAATTCAGCAACTTTTTATGAATATCCCTAATTTTGAGTTCACAGGTAGTTCTGCTGAACGTATTGTTATGTGCACTTTAAAAAGATGATCATCATAATTTTTACCTTAAAACAGTATTTTTTTTTTTTTTTACCCACAGCCCCTCAGCTGAAAGAACAGTCAGGCACCTCTTTTTCACCAACTGAAAAAGTTAGGATATGCCAGAATTACTGTGATTCTCTGGAAGCTTCATTTCACCTGCCTGGTACATATGCATGGCAGCACCCCAGAAAACCCTTTTTTCTCACAAAGGAGGTGCCAAGAATCCAGCTCAACAAGTGGTTGGACATTTTGTAGCATTTGCCAACCAGCCCTATGCACCACTGAGTACAATTTCTTTTGAATATAGAAAACATATTCCCTTAAATAAATAAAAAATTTTAAACTCTTTTACTCAGCAACTCAAAATCTTATTTTTGGAAATATCATATTTGAGGATTTACTTTAATAAAAGAATATCAAAGCCAGAAGCCCGTAAGAAAAGTCAATTTAGAGAATGAAAGCAGCACAGTAATGAAGATCTGTCTGAACCCTGACATGGTTTATGTTTGTTTGTTTGTTTGTTTTCAAAATAAGGGTTATGTGAGCTCAYCTTTCACTTCCTCCCCACAGCTTTGCTTTAGATTTAAAGGAAAGATGGTGAAGAGCCTAAGGTTGCATAAATAAATAAATAAATAAATAGCCTTGAGAACTTGCATAACTCGGCACAAAACATGCAGAAATATCTACCTCAATGTGCTTAAAATCTGAAAACATAAGAGTTTAAAGAGGATAAATTCTACTCCATCTAAAAGCAACCCAGTCAGTAACTAACAGTGGCATTTCAATGTGCATTTTCCAGTCTTTGGTCAAAATGTGGACAGAAAAAATTACCTATATATTTCCTGAAACTCATTTCCAAACAGCTAGAAGTGCAAAACACAAATGGGACAATGAACATACGTACTATGTATGCGTGYTCAGGGAGCTATTAAGCTGTTGAGGACCAGTGGGCTTATCCAGATGACCTAGTTGAGAAAAACACAGATGTCGATATTAGAGGCTTTTGGTTGGCCCCAAAGGTCACTGTCTTTCCTAGTTAACTCCACGGTGAACTTAGCTTGATCTGATTTGTCTGTGTCCAAATTAGTGCATATCACAGCCACCTGGAGCCTCGACTCCAGCATCCATTCTTAATATTTTGGGGGATGTTACCTCTGTCTGGCTGGGATCTGCTCCTGCGGGCGAGATGCTTTAGCAGTTAGAGCACGTGATGTGTGCCTGGTGCACGAGCACATCTTCTGTGCTCCCTCCATACGGATGTGCCACTCACGTCCAAAAGAAAGTTGGGTCATGGGCTTGGAGACCACTGAGACACGAACCAAGCGTGGTAAAGCCAGAACARAACTCCTGATCCAGACTAAAGTGCTAGACAGAGACACCCATCACACAGCTTGCCAGAGGACTGGGAGCAAGCAAGGAAGTATTGTGACATTATGAATGTACTCTTTGGCTTTTAACTTTATATCCTCTGAATCATACTTAAATAAATTGCCTAACGCAGTTGAAACAAGATGCTGTGACCTTTTTGATAGATGTGTAGGGGAATGAAGATTGATTTAAYGCTTCTGGAAGCTTTTGACACACTGCCCTGGAATCAAATAGGCACGTGAGCTCCTAAGCTCTTTTTCTGATGACCCAGACATAAAAAAAAAAAGATAAAACAAGTGATGTCTYGCCATAAGCCAGCGAATGTCAACGTCCACCTGCACAGCCCAGCTGCCACGTAGGGCCACCAGAAGTAGGGGTTGAAAGTACTAGTGGAGAGACGAAGGGGWGTGATTTAGTACGTGAAGTTCCCCAAATGACGGGGTGGGCAAGAAAGCTTCCAATGAGTATCTAAAGTGCTGATTTTAGGGCTGAAAACTAAGCTCTGGGACACTGTCAGCTTTCAGRTCGCGTTGTGAAATGGGGGGTGAAAAGGGAGTTAAAAATAAATAAACAGAAAAGCCAAAAAAGCCGAATGGCTCCGTGTCTCCTCTCCCGGCCCGCTCGCAGCCCGGTCGCCTGGTGCCATCTAGTGACCGGCGCCGTCACACCCGGCCCGGCTCAGTTGGCTTCGGCCCGGCTCGGTTCGGCTCGGCTCGGTTCGGCTCGGCTCGGCTCGGTTCGGCATTGCCGTTTGAGGTCGAGGGGTTTCTCGAGGCCCGCAGCAATGGTCTCACCTCGCTCCATAAGGCCACCCAGGTTGCATGGGTCCCTGGCCAGGCTCATGCAGTTGCCTTCCGCAGAGCAGCTCTCAGAGTCAGCCCAAACTGCTGGGCTGCAGGGATGGAGAAGGGAAAAGGAGAAAGCCCCAGAATCCAGTCACATCTGTGTGAAAAATATGTCCAGCTCCCGGAGAGCTACATCTGCAATTCCTATTCAAATCAATGAACGCCACTTACCACCGGGAGAGGGAAAAAAGTGCCAATAACACCCAAAATCAGAGAGCAAGTAAGATAAGTAGGCAAGTCTAGAAAAATTAAAGGAGGTCCTCAAAATAACCGTTATCTCCCTGAAAACATACATTCAAACATCCCTTAGAAACTAAGAGGCAGGGGACAAAGGCAAGGCACTCCAGTTTCTTATTCTGCAGCTAGATAATGTGATTAGCTGGCAGTCCCCATAACCTCTGCAGAGCCAGAGATAACGAGGCTCAGAGCAATTATACAAATGAATATGGCCCCGCACTCCAGGTGGAAGTGTGGGAGTCGGACATGGTGACGGAAAGGGTTTATCCACAAGGGTGTCACGACGTGTTCACACAGCTCTGGCCGTGCCTGTTTCTCACACAGGCACACCTCCAAAGGCAAGCTCTTCTCACTGGAGTTCTTGACCACTTTCGTAGCATGCTGAGTGATACAGAAATCAAAACACAGTCAATCAAAACCACCCCAAACCTGTGAACCAGGCTCTTGGGATAAGCCTAAAAATAATGAGACATTAATAGGGGACCTCAGTTTATCAACTGTCTAGGATTTTATGTTGGTAGGATTTACATTTTCAAAGCACAGTTCAGCTGTTTATTGACTTTTAAATGAAGCATCAGCTTCTCCTCTACTCGTGTGATGTGAGGAGCTGTGTTTTGTTTTGGTTTTAAGGAAAAGATCTTTAATAACTTTAATAAGTTTATAATAGTGAGTTGTACTTTAAAAATCAGGGCAATAAAGGCCAATAAAGTTAGCTMGTTAATTTTAAACTTTACAGGATTTTAAAATGGCCAGTCCATTATCCTCCACACTCAGGAAATCCTTTAAACTTRTTCTTCCATAAACACAAAAATAGCCACATTTCACAGCAATTTTCAGCAAAGTTTTATAACATTTTCCGTTTGCCTGGCTGTCAGCAGTGAGTTTTCATCCAGCAGCAGGCAAATACATTAGAGAAGAAGGCAAAATTAGAGAGTCATGGAGAACCGAGAACTCAGCAGCTGTTTCCCCTTGAATTATCTACTTAGGAGCCCCTTCCCTGCACGCTTGACATGGGAACAAAAGCGGCTGCCTTCCCTCCTCCCAGCCGTGGCTGACAGCCTATGACAGACTATCTGGCAGATCTGCAGATCCATTACTGGCTTCCTGGGAAGGCTCAGGAGACATCTACGATGCCACTTCCAGGCAGGGTCCTACACCTGCTCGAAGGCTGGATAATTCCCATTCGGGATCCTCCGTGAAATGCCCTCTTGGGGTTTCTGCATGTTTTATTTAGTATTTTCACGTCAAGTTGCTCAAATGTCGGTACAAGGACATGAAGCATGTCTCTATCTCTTGAGGGACACCTCTCCCGAGATTACCATTCAAGGCCCTTCAAACTGTCCTGTCTTTTACGCACAGCTCATCTCTTGGCTGCCGATGAAGGGTGACCTCTTTTGGCACTTTCTCCGTCTGATCTGGACAACCCTGGAGTACGCATGAGTTCACTTCCTGGAGCTCTCCATCCTGATTGACACGGCGTTGCATCAACTGGATCCTCCCCTTGAGATATGAAGGCTTTGTCACACGTTGACAAACCCCATTGTTCAGCAAAGCACCCTGAGTTTTGGGATAGGGAAGATATGACTTGTCTTGGCCAGCATAATTAGCCCAAGCAATGGCTTTTCTGCTCAAAACTCTGCTTTATATTCAAAGTTGTTTTCCAAAGCAGCAAACACATCCTCAGTCATTTTGTGCCCTTGGCTTTGAGAAGGAAGAATATTCTTTTATGTGCAATGTTACATTGTTGTTTGTTAAGCCTGCTTTGTAAGCACGTAAAGAGAAGTGGACCAAAATCTTGTGATGCGGTGCATTCATGAATACTGCCCAARGACAAGTGCTCACTTGAGAAGACTGAGGGAACAACACAACATGCGAAAAAATAGTCATTAGCAACTAGAGGAGATGATAGAGTTATTTGAAAGAAGTTAAGCTATGTGGGGTTTTTTTTAAAAAAAACTTTTAATAATCTGAGAGACCGACATGCCAAAAACAAAGGCACATTTCATGCAGTTCATCTCACTTTGCTCTGTGGTGGTGTTTGGTCTCTGCAGCAGAAATGAAAAGTTTGCCTGGGAATTTAGATAGGAGGCATCTGCCCTGGTTGTCCTCAGGAAGACAGAGCTGGTCATAGAGATAGACAAGAGCCCGACAGTGAAACAGCTCATGCGGCTGCCTTCGCCCTACCTGGCGAAGCTGGCCTCTCGTCATATTCACAGCTAAGTAGCAGGCAGAGCAGCAAACGACACGCTGAAAATATGGATACTGCTTCTCCAGTTACATACACATGTGCATGTATACAGTTACCATACTTAGCAGACAGCTTACTCTAGCAAGGACCTGAGAGGAGAATAATATTCAGTTGAGTAGTTTTGAGTCCAACTAAATAGTCACACAAAAGAAAGTGCACATTAATATTACATCAGTCCATATAGCTGTTTT
>PTEX01000088.1:518168-572422 GCA_003342815.1 Eudromia elegans | reverse complement strand
TATCTTTAGGAGGGTTTCAATCTCAACAGTAGGGATTCAGAAAGGCAAATCTAGGCTCACCTTTCCAGAAGCACTCCTGATTTTGGGCTGCTCAGCTTTTAGTGTTCTTACGTGAGCAAGAAAGAAACTCTYGAGGTAGACACTCAAAACTGACTGTGGATGCATAGTCACCACCACAYGCAGCTGATTTATCTGTTTTCACAATTAACTTAGCACCAAACTCTGCTGGTTTTAAACATCCTGAAACACATTGCCCCAGCAAAAGTGCCCACTTAAAACTGRTTCCAGCTCAGACAATGAATTATGTATAAAAATCCAGTAGTCTCAACCTGACTATTGTCTACCAGCAAATGAGGAGAGCTAAAGTTCACCTTCAACTTGCGCTGCGACATTCTTCTCAAACAGATCACCCCAGGGACATCTTGACTCTTTTTACCTTTCTTTCGTGTATGTTTTTCATGTTCAGATGAAATGTCAGTCTCCTATTTTAAGCTGCAGTTTATGCAAGATGAAGCTTTCAGTTAACCACACAGCATTTGAAAAGGCAAGATCGAGGAGGATTCCAGGTTCTCATCCTAGATGCCCCCCCCCACTTATTTAATCAAGTCTGCAAAAAGAAAGTTCACAGTGTGATAACTATGTTCATTTTGGTCACACCCCACCCAACCATATGCTGTTGTTTTTTAGCACACATGGAATTTTTGCACTCTAGCAATATGTTGGAGCTTTTGGGGTTTTAAGTGCTGAAACTAAATTACTTCTGGTGCGAAAATTGAAACCTCCTCTAGCAACATGCAAGAATTTCTGAAGTTGTTGCATTTTCCACAATATTTGGGGTATGGAATAGAGGAGGCTCAACTCTTCCTTAATGCTCTCTTAGATTAGCTTACACTGCAGAGATACTTCTGCTCACTCACTTAGGACACATCTGTGCAGCATATTGCAGCGCTGCATCAACATGGTGTAGCTTTAGAGATAATTAGTGCTACCGAAGGCAAGCATTGTGCAATGCAGACAAACCCAGAGAAGCAGCAGTAGCATAGCAACACTTTGCTCAAGATCGTTTCATTAAAATATACAAAAAAAAAGGCAGCCAGAAGTTGCCTATTCAATTATCCTGAATTCAATGTTTGTTTTTCCATAAATATGGTATTTTATTATATGAAAGTGTCAAAAAAGTGCTTTTTTTTTTTCCAGTGCACCATCTACAACTCAAAAATCCTTATACATTYCAAAGAAATAAGAGCAAAACTAGTACTGCAATTCCCTCAAAAGGGAAAAACCTCCCTCAAAAGGAAAGGTTTGAGCATCCACTGCATGTGACAATCCAKTTTTTATTGCAAAGTAGCTGACATCATAGAATCATTAAGGCTGGAAGGGACCTTTAGAAATCATACAGTCTAACCCCCAAACATATTTAGCTTAAAGGCATTAATTCCTCCTCAGTGAGAACTGCTGGAAATTGGGAATTTACAAAATCAGATTTAAGTATCTGCATTTTTTAATATTTTGCATATGTTGATAAGAGAAGAAACCACTGAGTTACAGAGCTGCTACTTCTAGTATTGGTATATGTTTGTTATATGTAAAACATACTTAATTGTTACATTTAAAATTTTAATCAAAGTGCACCAYATTCAGGTTACTTATTATTATAGCTCCAATTCCATACGCCCAAGTATCTCACAGTCTTTAATGCACCTATCACTATAATAGCACAGAGATGCATCTGGTAAGTAGCCTAGGCCATTCYTTGGACATGGTGTTCCTTCCCTTCCCTTCAGTAAGCTCATTTCTCCTAGCTTGCTTTAGCTTCACACAGCTAAAGCCTCCTAGCTCTTTTATAGCAGTGCTCTTGACCCTGACGAAACCCAGGGTCCTGTTACACCAATTACTTCACAAGTTCATACAGAGATGGCCTTTCAACCTAAGCCATCACAAAACCGAGCCCCACAGGTTTCCCATGCAGACAGAACTTATGTTCTGCTCGCAACCCCACATAGGTACCCTCCAAAGCTGCCCAGATTGTAGAGTCAGGATTGGTGGTGTAATTACGTTCTTCTCGACCTCTTATCAACTGGTCTTGGTATTTTATTACTTCTTAACATTTTTTTTTTCCAGTGTCCAGCTMGACAGCATGCCATAGTTTTAAAATCATCAGTGAGAATTCCCTTGAAATCCTTCAAAAAACAACAAGCGAAAGAAGACGAGAGTTCAAAGAAAGTAAGCCTGAATGCAGGAGYTGGCAAGAAAGGGTTCAGTAACTGACATGGTGCAAATCTAAGCCTTTGACACCACCAGTATTGCACCATTTAAGGAATCAGCAATAAGCAAAAACATTTCATGGGAGCTTCCAATAAGAATTCCAAACTAAATCTCATTTTCAATGCATTTGGATCCCTTCTATCTTTCTTTTCATAATGGTTCAGGCACTGAAGCCTTCCTAGCCTCAAAAGCACTCACCAAAAGTGTGTTTTAAATTGGCAATACTTGCACATCAGTGACATGACAGTAAAATTAAGAATTATTGTCAACCAAATTTCCATATGCCACCTTGAGTCAAAAAGTACAGAATCCTTTTGCGGTTCATAGACAAATTGTGAATTGAAAAGGAAAAAAAGAAAAATACTTTGTGATTGTTGGGAGATGCTCACTTACACTAACGCAAAATACTTAATAGTAGATAAAAGAAGGCACCGTTTTCAACATCTCTGTAAAAAGGCAACATGCTTCAGGTAAAACTTCTATCACATTCTGTGGGGCATAATTTTTATAAGGCAGCAAATAAAACACTTTTCTCTCCAAACCAAATATCAAGTCAAAGCTTCTTCACCAAAGGCCAGATACCATATAGCTCCTTCTATAAGTCTCAAATATCTAGAGCTGCATGTTTTTTAGAACAAAGAATCACATCAGCTTCAGCTGACATTCCCTATCATCATGGACCAGGGCGAATCACTGTGCATCTCCAGGCAGGTTGGTCCCTGCCTGGACCCTGTCCCTCCTGGGCCTGCTCGGGAGCATCAGGAAAACTCTGGCATCCTGTTCAAGTCCAAAAAACCACATGCAGGGATTTAAAGTTTCTTTTTTTTTCAGACCCAAAACATTATTTTATTGGGCTCTAAATATAAATATTTATTATGATCTGCAGTTTCAAGCAAGCAGCATTCTGCACTGGCACRTTGCAGAGCCAAAGGAAGGCCTATTGATGATATGGCATATCTTCCCTCCATTTGAACRTTCAGAAGTACCTTTGAACAATTAGGCAGAAGACTATATTTCCTAAATTTGCATAAAATGAGAATCACACAGATGGACAACACATGCTTCCCATAAGTCCAGTGTGAAAATTACTCTATCACTTGTCGTTGTACCCAATCTTTCCACATTTCTGGCAATTCACATCTTAAACAAACAAGAATTGTGACAAGCAAAACAGATGGTCTCTCCTCCTCCTTCCTAAAAAGTTCCAAAGGCACATTTCCCAAAATTCTTGCTTTATAATGGTGCTGTTCTACTTGTCACAGCAGTTTTGAAAGAACTTTCAGTAACACACAAATAGCAGGCCCCAGCCTCATTCACACCGAGGTCCTGCCCAGCAGTGCCAAGGATCTACCCAGGGATTGCAGTAAAGCTCCCGGATCTTCTAGGTGAGTTTAAAGAGGTGTCAGCCAAGCCATTTAAAGTAGGCTGGCTTTACAAAGACTAAGCATGCAGGTCCTGCTCCCTTCTCCATCCATAAATGAGACTATTAATTGGCACTTTGCATCAGCTCATTTTTCAGCGTGTGGGAGCTTTAACAAGACTGCATATTCATGAAGGAAAGAACGCCCTACGATGAAGGCACTTCCTAACCAGTGCCACATAGACCCCTTCATTAGGAGTGTTTGCAATGGACATACAGCTAAGAATGCCTTTGGGTGCCCATGTGGTCCTACAGCATTTCAACCATCATGTACTTCACTCCATGTGTCTTCTGATCAAATGCATCAGCTAGGCTCCAGACATCCATCTCTTGCTGTGCGGTATTTGGAAAGATGGTACAGACAAATAGATCTCACAAGGATTATGAAAATATGGACCACCACATGGCAGTAACTTATGAACGGGCTGATGCTGGGCAAAATATGTCAACTATTCAGAAATCCTTGAAGAATACATGAACAGAGCCGTCAAAACAGAATGAAAGTTAAGTAATGGCAATATGTAAGAGGCTGAAACAATACGACTGAGAACATAACCTGGTTTTGTCTCTAAGCAACGCGGCCTGAAACAGCAACTCCTTATTTCATAAGAAGCAAGCATTCACAAACAATGCAGCTGTCCTCGAATCATGCCAGGAGCCTCCTCAGTCTCTGCAATATCATTCCAGAGTTTCTCTCAGTCTRTACAATGAGGTGAATACATTTTGTAAGCATCCAAATAAATCAGACTTACAAAAAAAGTGGCTTCCATATCTTTTCAGTGCTTTAGTTGAAGCTGTTCCACTGTGCAAAAAAAAGGGAAATCAAAACTCAGTGAGCCAGAAAGACAGAATATGAGCAGGCAGGAGTAAGAAGTCATTGGTTACGGTGTTTCTGCAGGGATGGCAAGTCAGATCCCATCAACAGCAGACATGGACCTGGCTCTCCTACTTGCTGTGCGGGTTCTCCCACCCCGAGTCCATTACAGAAAAGGTGAGCATCCTTACCATCACTTTAAAAGAAAGCAACTCTGTCAGCCACTTTTTGAGAGAAGTCTGATTCTGTCAGCCTATCCTCTGAACCGGATAGTTCAGAGACTATCAGATAGTCTCTGAAAATACCTACTTAACGAGCCTTTCAGCCAAGTTAGAGGGGAGACAATCTATTTCCTAAACACCCAGAGGGAAGACAATCTATTTACTAAGCACCATAAAGAACCGGGCATGACCGAGAGGCTGGCAGTGGTCCTCGTCAGGCTGAGAGGCAGCTCCGGGCCTCGCGTGGTAGCAGGTTGGCAAGTGTTTTTTCCAGGCTTCAATTTCAGGCTTATGTGCCTCAGGGGCTATCTTAGGTGTCCYACTCCATCTCTAACACTTGCTTAGAGGCTGTGTATTAAATTCTCTACCCAGGAGATGAAGGGAAGCTACATATCCTATATTAAAGCCATGGCAAGCTTTGCAGTTGAGACTGCATGCTGCAAGCCATGGTGAAATCTCTTCCTTTCACACTGTGAGTTTGCATTTTGTCTCCTATAGACTTGGAAGTGTGGGGTTTTATTTTTAGCAAGGATTGTACACATAAACTGAGTAGGAAAAGCACACAGTAAAAATGCATACTTAATAGAGAGTATATCGAATAAAAGGTAGAGTGCTAGTAAAAGTTTTCTTGTATTTGTAGGCCACCCAAAGTCATTGTGAAGTGAGTTCCATAATTAACTGTCTGGGCAGCACCTAAGGCTGTTTTTCTCATTGCAAAGTAACAGAGAGTACACAGGTTCTTACTAATGATTGGGATCTGCCACTCTCATTTACGCCAAACGTTATTTCACTTCCCAAATTGTCTCTTTAGTTTTTGTTGACCAGGTCAAGACATCATTGAATTAAGCTGAGCAGTAATTTATGCCAAAATAGTCCCACTGGTATTACTGGACTAGTTCTAGAATAAATTGCTATTCATATTTATTTCTGCTACTCTTCCATTCTCCCAAACAATGAAGAACAGAGCAGTCACATCATATTAAAATGCACACCAAAGACAAGAAACCTTTTCTGAAATGGCTATAAAGTTATTTTTATTTAAATATATTGAATAAATGTGTCTGTCTAGAGACGGTAAATATGTACCTATAGCAATAGGTCAAGGTAGTTCTACTTTCATATATAATTTTAATGTTTACAATCTTCTAATTTTTCCAATTTCTATACTGTCATATTAATGACCACCAGTACATAAAAATGAAAGAGGAGATTCCACATTTATATTTAAGATTGCCTTACTATTCAAAAAATAATCATGTTAACCTACTCTTGTTTGTGAAAGGAAGATCCCAGAGCRTAACTGCCACTGCACCTTGGCCATATAATCTCATCCTGCTTTGAAGTTACCATGAAAAGCTCATTCAGCCTCCAGCTCACCCAACTTGATGGACTTCCTGCTTAGCACCTACAGTAAAACTATATGTTGCAGAATCAGGACAAACTGTTCCTCTCCTTCAGCTGAATTTAAAACTGGYCAAGGCATCTCTATAGCACTCCAGAGAACAGACATTTTCTAGGTAGGCAAATTTTTCTAAATATGAACAATGTTCTTCTGATGAGAAACCTCTTCCTGAGTTTATGGCCAAAACAGGAACACATTTCATGTGCCACAAGCAGTCCTGGATTTTGAAGTGTGGACAAAATCAAAAAGCTTGTTAGTAAATTATATACAAACATATAAACATATATTTATAAATATATGAACAGCATTATCTGCTGAACAGCTCCTGATGGGGACTTGGATCCCTTCATTACCACCAGGTACAAGAGGAATCCAGCGAAAGCAAGAAAAGCACAATTACTTCACACAAATTAAAGGCACTTGTGCACAACCTCTGTCTCTTGACAAACAAATATTTCTGAGGTGGGATTTTGTAAGCAAAAAGCAGGGAGCCCAGGAAACATCCTGTCTATTTACCATGATACCTTCTGATGGCCAGGAGTGCTAATGCAAGAGCAGCCTTGTTAGCTTCAGAGATCCGCAGGTCTCCTGACACGGGTGCAGCAACCTGCCTGGCTCGTATTGACTTGAGGACATTGCCTTGTGAAGAAATAGCATAGGCCAAGTTCTTTAAAACTAGCCCCCTCAGTCTGGCAAATTTTTGTTTGCAGCCACCCTCAGCAACCACTCAAAACTGCCAGGTGGCTCCATCTTGCCAGCGAGATGGCTTGGCAGAGATTTTGAAATGAAGCAATTCAGAGTGAAAATCATCTGCCCTTTCCAAACAGAGCTGTCTAAAACACTTGATTAGATTTCAATCCAAAATAGATATTTTTCCATTCAAACTGAGGGACTGCAAAATAAGCCATTTTTGTCCTATCCTGTCTGACTGATCCTCCCTCTTTGTGGTATTTCTATATGTTATCTTTGCTCAGGTTTGGTCTGTGTAATGGAAATTGGCAGAATATGCTGCAAATAGGAATCATATTTTGGTAAATAGGAATTATATGTTAATAAAAACTCTTTTGAGAWAGAATATACTTTGGGTCTCAGCTTCTTTCCACATGGTAGCTCATCTTCAGCAGTAACACTTGCAAAAATAATAATAATAATAAAAAAGGTAGTGGCTGCTGACAAAATTATTTTTCATTATAAAATATTGAATAGCGAAAAGTGAAACTCAGCTAGTTGTGTAAAATCTTCTGAGTTAGAAAGATTTCCAGTCTTGAAATCATTCTAAGATCCTATTTTTATATTTTTCAATATCATATCATTTTATTCGCGCACTGAAGACAACTTTTCATTTGGGAACTTGATTTGATTTACACTCACAAATGTTAGAGTTAAAAAAAAAGTCAACATCAAAACACCTTTTAATTGATCTGGCCTCATTGCCTTTGCTTGGTTTTCTGGGTTAGATTTGTTGTTGAAGGGATTGAAGGGAAGCTGGTTAAAACTTCAAAAAGTAAAACTTCTCATCCTGCTTTAAACTCTGAAAAATGTCAAAAACCTTCACCAGGTGAGGGAACAATTTCCTAGGCAGTTCTAGGTTAGCACCCGGTAGAGAGGCAGAATCATTTTGTTGAAGGAGACAGGCTTGGAGGGAAACGCAGCTCTGATCGTTCCTGACATCCCTTTGTGAGAGGAAACCTCGGAAGCAGCTCAGACGCATACAGAGGGGCTGGGAAGGTCTTCTSCCACCTTTCGTCTCTGCTAAGGAGAAGTATCTCCTGTGCTTTTGTCAGAGTGCACTCTTGTTATCCCGCCCTGCTGTCACTGCACTCACCTGCATGGGTAGCCACCTGGGTAGGTTAGACACACTATATATATGTGTGTGTGTATGTATATCATCACTTTGTGTATGCTGGCATTGCACTGCTGTGAGGCATGGTGACAAGGGCAAAGAGGACTATGAGGCAGGTCTGCTGCCTTCCTGTCCTCCAGTGGTCAGCTGACTTTCTGTGTCATCTCAGAGGAGGCCACTTCAACTCCTTCTCTTAACTACCTACCCATACAACAGGGCTAACCATGCGGATTCACTGCAGACMAAACCTAATTCATGCTGTTATAAGGAGCATTTCTGCAAACCATGGTGCAGAGCATCAGGGATGTGCAAGGCTTTTCCCATGCTACGAGGCAAAAAGCACAATTAGTTGAACATCACCCTCACGGCTTTCACAATCCCTGTAACACTGAAAAACATTTTCATAGCTATTTCAAGGTCAGTAGAGAGCTCTCTGGGCTTGTCCTCTTGTATAACAGTTTGTACTTTTTTTCCCCAGTGGTTCCTCCAACAAACCCTCTCATCTGTGGTTTAGATGTAATAACTCTCATCTTTTGTGACTCATGCTTTTCCATGGGGAGATGTGGTCTTCTGTCCACAGGCAATAYATCTGCCTTTTAAAGTTCTCCTTTGAGACTTCTTTGGAACAGTCCAGAGAGCCCAGCAATCCCTCAGTTAAATCGATTAGAGCTTATTGTACTCACTCCTTCAGTGATTTGCATTCCCCTCTCTCCAAAGGCCGGACTACCTGTCCTCACAAAGGCAACCCTGCAGACAGCAGCAGAACTTCACATCGAATGCAATTGAGTGGTGGTAGTAGGGGGTCGACAGGCAGGTTTTGCCCACCACTGGTATCAGTGTGCCACCCTCTGGGCAGTGTCTGAATCACCCTTTCCAGATAGCGCCAAAATCTTGAGCTAAAACTCAAAGGAGATGGTGGGTGACCAGAATTAAAAGACATCTGCATACATGTAGTAGTGAGTTCTGCTTAGCTCAACCAGGAGGGGAAAAAAAATAAAATAAAAAATCTTTGGGTTATTAGATCTGTGACCAGCTGCTGAAAATAGATCTGATCCTGTGCCATGAGGCACTCTAATTCATTTCAAGATACTGATTTTGACTTACAGCAACCCATGTAATYTGCCTTTTCCCTTGGATCACTGCTTCTCCTTCCATTTCACCGTTGCACACACAGCAGCCAGCAGAGATGCATGAGCACGAGAGATGCAGAAATGCACCACCCCAGTCAGAAGAGAGGAGAGGAGGCAAGGCTTTCTCCAGCAAGGCTCTGTGTGCATAGTTCAATTCGCTACTTCTCAAATGATCAGTCTGTCAGTTTTAAGACTTATGGTTTGCTTCAGCTCTTCCCTCTGCGGAGGAGAGCGAAGCTAGATAGCGCTGTTAGCAGGAGAGTCGTCTCCTTTGCAGATTGCACAGGCTRTTTTGGACTCTATCTGGCACTAACAAGCAGATCTTTTACTAAACATGTCAAGCTGACATATAACCAACATATGCTTGGTTATAGAGGAGGAGAACCCTAATGAAAATAYACCAAGTCTTCAAGTGGGGGCCAACTGACTGGAAAACCCTTCCCGTCACAGAACTAGACCTACAGCAGTCTGACGGCATTTCTCCTCTCCTCACTCCTCCTCTCAGCTTTTAGCCCTAAAACTCATAAACTCACTAAACTCACTGTAAGTTTTATTATTTGTCACAGTGTTCTCATGCCAGGTCAGGCCATTCCTTCTTGAATGAAAACTCCAGATTTTTGTTATTAGAGCCTCATTATGGCATCTTACTCACACTTCTTGGAAGCAGTTTGCCTTAGTGGGCAATTTTATAAGTGATCAGATTTACAGTGAGCCAAAATGTGATGAAGGCACTGCACAAAGCAGGTTAAAATTGAAAGTCTGCAATTCTAGAACAGCCTCATCTAGTGTTTGATAGATGATGAAAAGAAGAAAGGCAGGGAGATGCCTGCAGAAGGAAGCTGTGTTAGTAGCATTTGTACTCACTGGCCAGTAAAATAGCCCACAGTCAATTCTTAGCAAGACAGAAGCGGTCTTCTCACAATCAGGTTGTGAGATTAAAAGTCACATTAAAAGGAAATTAAGGACAGAAAACCCAAGCACTCCCAGGAAGAAAGCTACTGTTCAAATTTTATCCGACTGCTTTGGGTGTAGGCACTGTGCAATGAAATGCTCTGTTACACGAGCACAGGGTGCGGCGTGGCCATAGCATGGCATCCCAGGTCTACCCAGTGTGCAGGATAGCTGATACGACAACCTTTCTGTGCACTTTTTTTTTAAGGGATGGCTCAGGCATTATTTGTCCAATTTTTTTTTATCAGGTCTGAAGTTATTCATCACCTCCTGGAAGCTTCTGTGATGATGTCATTTTCACAGCACGTGATCCACTGTCACGAATTTCCTTCATCGCTATGTCCCTGCACTGAGGACAAGGACACTTTGCAGAAATATTAGGGTCCGCTGCACTTGATTATCCTTTAACACAATCTGAGACAGGTGATTTTCCAGAGTGTTTAGCATTGTACAATGTGCTATAGCAAAGAAAAGATAATTTGGGAGTGTTTGCCCACATGCAAACAGAGCATTTTAGCTCTATAGCCGAGATGAAGATCTCACTTCATTGTCCAAGTGACATTCCTGAGGCAAGGAGTTTCTTGAAATGCAGTAGTGACAGTTGTAACTGTGTCTTTTCATATCATTCCAAGTAGTCCCCTGTTTAATGTTTTGCCTCTGTAGTTGCAAGGGCTGAAAATGCAGAAAAAGGGCGTATGCCAGCAAAAAACTTACTGCTTGTCGAAATGACATCTCCAATAAGAGACTCACCCAGCTCCCAACAAGCCTTCCCAGCACGAATGAGTATCCTTAGGACATAACAGAGTCAATCACCAGACAGGTTTATATTCCCTCATCCCACAGTCCCAGAATAGCCCTAATAGTCTGGGGTCCTTTTCTGCTCTTGAGGAAAACTGAACAGTAGGAAGCAGCAACACCAAGAAGACCACTTGAACTTGCTGCATAACTTATCAATAAAGTATAAGTGCTGCTTTCTTAATTTATCAGCCAGTTAGTGCTGTGCCAGTACGTTGCATAACAAGGCACAGCTCTTTTACCACACACATTGCAAAGCAAAACTTTCTTTTTCCCAATAAASTCGGATTTCTTCCTTTTTAAGTCTCTGAGATGGAAATTGATCTGTTAAATGTTGAGCATCTTTGAGTTAAATCAGGGCCCAGAAGATTTTGACATTACTTTTGTTTTTTCACTGCTGCAGAATCAAGGGAAAAGGCAAAACATGTTCAATGTCAAAAGCTTATTCCATGTCTGACACTTAGTGGACAAAATCTAGTATTGCAGCTTYGGTCAGACTGCAGAAATCAGCTCTGCCCCAAAGTAGCCCAGTTCAAAGGTGACCCACTCCATTTGGTACACCAATGGAAATATAAAAGGTTCTTATTAATTTACTAGACTATTACTATGAATTTTAAATCTATGGGATAAAGCCTAGGGTTACAATAGGGTTTGAATAAAGGGTAGAGAGTCAAAACACTAATTTAATTCAATTTAATTATTTCAGAGTTAATTAAAGCATTTCTGCTTGATCATAAGCTATTAAAACATAGAGTTTCTTAGTTTTGTGCCTTGAAAAATGCCAACCACACTGCTGACATATTTTAATAAAACTCTGTAATAGTTTAAGTCCATTACTTTTGCAAATTAAAGGGAAAAAGTATGAAAATGTGAAGTTAATTCCTCCCCAAACCATTATCTACATGCAAAAGTTGAAATCAGATTAATTCAAAATGAGTTGTGAATAAAAAAATAGATATAACTAAGACTTGCTAACAGATTTCATCAAAATATTTAACTTGCTGCAATAGAAMCCAAAATGCCACCATGTATTACTTTAGGGTATGCAGTGAAATCTACTCTAACATAAAATGAGGWAAAGGAATATTTTAAGTCACAAAACAACTGAAGACATCCACAACAGGCCTCTCATGGCCTAGCACCAGAACAGTGTAGAGTATCTACAGACATACATTTATATCTACAGACATACATTCAAGACTCTGAAGACCAGCCCGAGGTAACAGAGCTGAGTAGCTCACCTTCTGAGGGTATTAGCTATGTTGCTCTRTTAGCTACAGAAACTGGTGTGACTTAACCCCTCTAGCCCTAGTGAGTAACCATGGACAGTGTGGTGAGGATCAGAGGGACAGGTTCAATCTCACCGGTTCATGATCTCCTATAAACTCTTCCAAGGAAGGGGGCACAGAGTACAAGTGCTCTCTAATGGCACATTATGAGCAGGGGGATATAAACCATCTAAGGAAAGAAAAAAAAAAAAAAAAGAGCCTGCCACTGAATGGAAGTGATGTAGATTAAGTCCTATCATCTCCCTTTATGTAGTAAGGAATTTGATCAGAGCTGTAGAAGGTTGTTGAGGAGTGACATTCTAATGAAACCATAGGAGGTATCAGAGATAGCTCTCRTCTCCTTGATCTTATGGCCTAGAATATTCTGAATTACCTTCAGAATGTTGATGGCTTGCAACCAAGCCAGGTATATGTCAAGAATTTTAYATTATCTGTTCAAAAAAATCCATATTTTTTTGAACAACAGGAAATTTTGTAGCTCAGAAATCAATCTGGTCATGGCATTTTCAGCAGAAACAAATATACTCTATATACCAGAGGACAACAAGTTGAACATGAGCCAAAAATGCACCCTCATGGTGAAGAAGGCCAAGGGCATCCTGGGCACCATTAAGAAAGGCATTGCCAGCAGTGCAAGGGAGGTGATCCTTCCCCTCTGCTTGGTACTGGTGAAACCCAGCTGTAGTGCTGTGTCCAGTTCTGGGCTGCCCAGAAGAAGAGAGACAAAGATTTGCTGGAACAACTCTAGCAAAGGCCCACAAAAATCATTAAGAGGCTGGAGTGTACAAAATATGAGGAGAGGCTGACCCAGCCAGGACTGTTCAGCCTGCAGAAGAGAAGACTCAGAAAGATCTTACCACTATGTATTAACATCTGAAGGAGGGGATTACAGAAGACCCCTCAGCAGTGCCCATTGACAGGAAAAGAGGCAATGGGCACAGAAGGAAATACAGAAATTCCACTTAGAAAGTGCAAAACTTATTTACCTCAACAGTTCTATCATCCTGCAAAATCTGGCTCTAGCTTCACTCTGACTTAACACAATTCTATTGCAATTACAGTGCACTTGAAAGGTACTTAATCTCAGAACGAAAACAAATTATAAGAGGTCCTGGAAAAAGAATTGTTCTTCTTAACCTAGAAAATCTCAAAGACGATAACACAGTGAAAAAAAAAATCTGGAATACTTTGAAGTATCTTCTGGATTCCAAAGAGAGGATTCAGAGCACCAAAGTTATGCTTTCCATGAATCATGTCTTTGTCTTCATGGACTATGAAAAAAGCCTAGGAAAGTGGCCGCTAACCTGTCAAGCAAGGTCAGTCAAAGAGCGTATGACTAGTGGTAAGTCTAATACTCTTGTATCACAGCCTCACTGCTAAAAATAAGAACTCCCTATAGGARAGGCATGGCAAATTTCTTGACTGTCAGTAACTCTTATCGCTACCRTTATTAACCCTGACATGATACTCTGAGCAGCCAAAAATATTTTCCACTAACTTTTTTTTTTAATTAACTCTATTGATTTTAGCTTTTTAGTTTGTTTATGGCAGGAAATTAAGCATTTATATGAATGTAAAGTTGTTCTAAAAGTTATGATGAATTTTAGTAAGTGCTGCATACCCCCAAACTCTACCTAATAAAGCTGCTACAGTCTCCTACAATATTTTCTGTGTAAGGAACAGATGTTACAAAAGAGTTTATAAGGAAAGATTTACAAATATCATAGCAAATTTAATCTTGAGACTTCTTGCCATAGCCCTCTGCATAGGAAGGCAGATTCTGATCTTCAGAAATCTGCCTGTTCTAAGAAAATAACAAAATTCTATCACCACCCCCTGAAAGGACATAGTCTTTTCCTTAAAAACAACAGCAAGTGACACAGTACTCTTAACTTAAAATGTCGCTAGGTGGGACTCATTAACCATTTTCTGTTCACACAACACTTTGATAAACTAGAGGTGTTCATGGCAAGTGCCTGCTTGGTTAAAAACAAGTCCGTTTATATAATCTGTAGGATCTCAAGCCTAGGAAATAAATCAGGACTCTATATTGTTAATCCTGAGGAGTGTAATTTTGAATAGGAAAAAAAAGTATTTTTAGGCAAAGTAGCAAAATCTGTAATTATTTGAGTAATAGACTTTCTGTGATCTTGCCAAGAGAATTATTGAGTCGAGAAAAGAGCGAAATGATAAAAGATAATATCATTTTGCAACATCTCTTCTTTCCAAATACTATGTTAAAATTGCACATATATACAAATACAATGTGTATATTTATATGTGTATTATATTCAAAGTATCTAACAGTACAGAACAACCTTCTTCCACTTCAGGATTGAAAATACTGCCTACAGATCAGATCATGGTCTTTCCAGGAACTGTTTGAAAGTAATACGAGTGGAGCTACGTCAAGACCATTAGTTACAAGTTTCCACACCAAGAAAATCAAGGCTGATAAAGTCTACTGGGGTATCATGGGAGTATGTTTGGAGGATGCTGTTTCACCAGTAGCTTTTCATCTTGAATTGACATTTCGCATTATTCATAGCCATCAGTGTCAGAAACTATACCAGGGTTTACAGCAAAGTTTCTATATTACCCTTAAAGCGTGTCAGTCAGTCTKTTCTTGGTGGGTGCAGCGGCTCACCAGGCAGCAGGACTCCTGGTGCAATGAAACTTGTCTGAGCAAACACTGACACTAGACACCCAACCATCTTGACAGCAGCTACGCTTCGAGGAGGGTACACTTTTCCCCRTATAACTGATGCTTTTCTTCCCCATGACTGCAATTGCTTTCCGCTGGAAGTAGGAGTTAGTGTCATGATGGTAGAGGGTTTCTGCCTGTGTTTGTTGAGAGGTGTTTAAGAACAAGGAGGAGTCTGAATGAATGTGTCATCTGCCAGACTCTGTATGCACTTACCAGAGCAGAGGGAAGTTCAAGCTTTGCTYTTAGAACATGTCCCATGGTGATTATGGGGTGTTTGACTGACTGCAYCACATCATCTCATCTCAACACTTTGTTTTGAATTTTGTTTTTTTGGAAGATGGATACTGGAGGCAGAAGACACAAAATCAAAATATACAACAATTTTTGCACTAGGTCTTACAAGTACTGTTCTTCTTTCACATGCTGGAGGTTATTCCTTTAAAAAAACTCAGAGCAGAAAGGATTCCTGGGCACTTCTGTTCCATGTTCTGCTTTATTTGTATAGATTTATCTAGTTCATCAGTGCTTGGACAATGTCAGACTCGTCATATTCTATTGTTGTTTTTTCTGGATATATAGTCATCCACCTCAAATTGATAATCAAAATATTGGATAGATTCCAAAAAAAGCAAAGTATTTTGAACTTTTCTATGGAAATGATTGGATGGATGGAYGATGGGAGARCCRTGGATGTTGTCTACCTKGGCTTCAGCAAGGCTTTCGACACTGTCTCCCATAACTTCCTCAACGGGAAGCTCAGGAAGTGTAGGTTAGATGAKGGGACAGAGAAATGGATTTGAGAACTGGCTGGATGGCAGAGCYCAGAGGGTGGGGATAAATGAGGTCAAGTCTAGTTGGAGGCCTGTAGCCAGTGGTGTCCCCCAGGGGTCAGCGATGGGCCCAGGACTGTTCAACTTGTTGATCAATGACTTGAACGAGGCACCCTGAGCAAGTTTGTGGGTCATACCAWACTGGGTGGAGTGGTTGACACTCCAGAGGGCTCTGCTGCCRTTCAGTGGTACCTAGRCAGCGTGGAGAGTTGGGCAGAGAGGAACCTCATGAGGTTCAACAAGGACAGGTGCAGGGTCCGGTACAGGACAGGTGCCTGGTGCAGGAATAACCCCAAGCACCAGTACAGTTTAGGGGGCTGATCTGCTGGAAAAGAGCTCCATGGAGAGGAATTTSRGAGKCCTTGWTGACAACAAATTAAACATGAGGCAGTAACATGCCCTTGTGGGCAAGAAGGCCAATGGGATCCTGGCCTGCATGAGGAGGAGCGTTGCCAGCARGTTGAGGGAGGRGATCCTGCCCCTCTACTCAGATCTGGTGGGGCKGAACCTGGAGTAYTGGGTGCAGTTCTGGGCTCCYCARTACAAGAGGGACATGGAGCTTCTAGAGAGGGTCCAGCATTGAGCGACGAAGATGATTATGGGCCTGGAGCACCTAMCATATGAGCAAAGACTAAGTGAGCTGTGCCTGTTTAGCCTGGAGAAGAGAAGATTAAGAGGAGATCTGATCAATATGTATAAGTACCTGAGRGGAGAATGTAAAGAGGATGGGGCCAAACTGTTTTAAGTGGTGGCCAGTGATAGGACAAGGRGTATTGGGTACAAATTAAAACMCAGGCAGTTCCATCTCCATGTGAGGAAGAACTTCCTTGCTGTGAGGATGACAGAGYCCTRGAACAGGCTGCCCAGAGAGGTTGTGGAGTCTCCTTCTCTGGAGATCTTCCAAACCCACCTGGATGCCACCCTGTGCCCYRTGCTCTAGGGGTCCCTGCTGGAGCAGGRGGGCTGGACTAGATGATCTCTAGAGGTCCCTTCCAACCCMAACAATTCTGTGATTTGGTGAAATAGTTCCAAAATTATTACAAAATTCCAGAGTCAGACTTTAATACTGGTKACACTGAAAAGTAATTGCAAAGCTCAAGCTGATTTGAAGTTATTGAGAAACAATGACTGCTACAGCCTGAAGGTTTGATAGCAAAAATCTAGTTCCATACCTATAACTAGGACTCAGATTTGGCCAAATGTGTGTCTGAATACCCTCACCTGCGATCATGAAACAGAGATATGTTTTTAACATTGCCAAGCAGAAACTTAGCTTTAATCTCCTTTTGGTGACATTTGCAGAGACCTAAGTCCTGTAGCATTTTGCTCACCACAAAGGTTCAGACAGATTGTCTACCAGATCTTTCCCTGATGCAGAGAAGACTAAAGTACATGAGGCCTATTGCATAACTGTAAAGAGGAAGAGAAACAAATACCCCACAAATTTCACCCTACAAACAGAAGGAAACTAACTCTCAAATGATTATCAAAAGGGGTCAACTAACACCCTACACAATGAACAAGCAAGGTAAATTTKCTTAGGACCTATCCAAACTAGTCAACAGATCACAGGGATTTTTTTTTTCAATATTTCCACAGGAAAAAAAAATCTGAGGGGAACAAATGGGAAACAGGAAGAAAATCTACTACCTTTTCTGAAACTGGGGGTCAAATAAGTATTTKTTGTCCTTCCATCTCCTGCAGATGGAAAACAGAAGGAAAATGCACTTAAGAAGAAAGAATGAGTCCAACAGTACTCAAACTATGGTTGTTGAGTATATTCGCTCAAACCACAACTAAAACATAAGTTCCTTTGACAAGTCACTTCCAACTAGGAGGAATTCATAGTATGTTTTACAGCTGTTAAAAACCTAGAATAATCCTCAAGAAGTATTTTACTGTGAAAATCTCTCAGTTTCCCTAGTGTAGAGACACTAGAGTGTTTGACACTGGTASTGTCAAACTCTCACATTCAAAGAAAGAACAGAAGGTCACAGGGTGGGCAAGATGAAGGCTTCAGAGGATTTCCCACATGCTTGCGATGCACATGCAGTATCTTAAGGAAAGGTAGTTCAGTGGGGTTTTTCCCTCTTCTTTTTATGATTCTGGCATGAGAGAGACAAGACTTTCACATAAGATTAATTAAGACTTTAATTTGCCCTCTTCCATGCTTTTTTTATACTATTTGCAGAACACTTTTTTATTTCTCCTCCTTTCTAATGCTACCAATTTACAGGCTATGAAAAGTAATGAATGACCTGAATTCACCTTTAAATCCCAGGAAGCTCGAACAGCCTGTATCTATTCAAATAACACTGTTATTGCAACAGCTTTGGATAATAAACTCCTAACTAACCAGGCTGAGAGAAGTCTAGTCTTCACTGAATACCTCCTCTAATCATTTCAATGCAGAACAAGCTGTTTACTTTAATGTTTATTTTCTTGAAACACAACAAGACTTCATTGTTTGAATTATTGCATAAATATGTAGCTTAGAAATAGTCATTGTTGAACATTATTCATGGATGGAGAGGTCTTAAATGATTCAGACTCTGATTCACTCACATCCTCAATAATTATCGCCACAAAAGGGAACAGATTTTAAAGAACAGGATGTGCAATTAATGTTCTGAAGAATTTTTAAAACAAAACCTCTAAAGATCTTTGTCAAGTTCACCATGAATTGTTACTGACTTCTAATAGCTCAATCAGGAGTCTTTTATTTTAAAAAAGCATAAAACATGGATTTTTTTTTTTTCATGAAAAAACAAGAAAGAGTAGTTAGATAGTTTCGAATTTTAGACTGGTTTTAGATCTGATTGGATTCTGCTTTCATGAGAATATATGTTTTTTAAGTCACTGTGTTATTTTGTAGAAAGATGAATAACTCAGCCAAAGCTTTGAGGAAATKTACTTTAAAATTCTTTGGGACATATACTTGAAGATTTAAGTTTTTCTTCACTCCTTGGTTTTAATCAGCTCTATGAGATGCATCAGAATATATCTTTAAAAACCCAGCCACATGTAATTGTGAGAGCTGCAGACTTGAGAGTTGGACTAGATAACTGACAAACAATTCTGTCATCAGGAAAGCAAATGTGTTCTACAGAGATTAGCTCAAGAGTTCTTCGGAAATCTTAGATATTTGAGCAAATGCCTTGTATTTGAATCTCATTTTAGAACTCATGACTTTGTTAATTAGGTTGTAGCATGTGGTGTTATATTTTCTTTGCTAGGTGTTGGTTTTCCTTCTTAAGTTTTCCATCACATAAGGAAAAGCATTAACAATGGTAAGCGATGCAAATCAATGGCACAATAAAAAAAATTAAGTGAACTTATTTGATAAATGTTTCTAAATAATAAATACACTTGTGCAGATGAAGATCAATTCACAGATCACTCATGGGTGAAGAAAGGAGCTAACATTTTGACAAACACTATTAGTCAATGCAGAATTGTCCAATTCTTTGGTATTAATTTGAGCCTCTGAATACTTATACAGTATGAAGATTTTTGAATCTGTTGAGGCATGCCCAAAACTACAATAGTGGTGTTCCTGTTAATGCTTCCCTCATAAATATAARGGATTAAGCTGAATAATGAAGCAACTACCCAGCATTTTTGGATGTTATCTTGGATCATAGGGAAAATAGTATTAAATTATTTTATCTACTTGTTAATGCTTTGAGCAACAGATTGGACAAGAAGACCTTTAGAGGTCCTTTCCCACCTACCTAATTAGGCACCCAGAGAAATTATAAGGTATAGAATAGTGTAAATCTTATATTGGATCACCATTTAGATAGTAACCTTAAGTGTACTTCTCCAGGTTTAATAGTGTTTTGCCTGATTTGCAGGGATTGTTTAATTGTAGAAAATAGCACTGAAGTAAGAAGGTGCATATAGTCGGTCTCCCTCATCTGGATCCATCCAGTCCATGATAATCATTTTATTATGTGGTTGACATCTATAATAATTCAATAATTCAAATTTTTGTACCATATGACTCCAAATGGACAATTAAAGAGAAAGTTTATTCCAAGTATATCTATTTTTTCATACATTTAAGTTGATTTCTCTTAGTTATGAATGATTTGGAATGATATAAGATGAGTTTATTCACTTAATATTATGCCTTAGGAACTGTTTTATCATCATTCAAGAGCAATAATGCTAAAACTATTTTCACTGAGTGTACAGAGATTTATGATGACTTAAAAAAASGTTGAACTTCGAAGACATAGTCAAAATAGGGGTCAGAAATGTATGTAGGTCATGACAAGCAATGAGACATGAGAACAGCGGCGTCGAAGGCAGGGTTACAAGAGATGGAGAAGAGTGCAACAGGGATGGCTCAGGAGAGAAAAGCAGTAAGAGAAAACAAATAGTGATAGCAAGGTCCAAATGTAAAAGGTAGGGAAAACAAACCAATGGAAGTAGTGAAAGACTGTTAAATCTTTGCCAGTGCATCCAGCCTTTCCAACATGTCAAACTGTCAGACAAAAAATATATATATATATAATTGTCTTATAAGAGCTATTGTTTCTGTAGTTTTAGATGCTACAGTTAAAAAGCAATTTTTAAAAGCCTGGCACATCACTGGGACAATGGATCCTTCCTGAGTGCATCTGCATATTTTAACATTGTGTTCAGATGCAGGCAGATGTCATGTGTCATCTTCTTATCTATCAAGGCAGACAACACACAGGAAGATGTGATAAACTAAGARATTACACAGTGAACAGTATTGCCCAGTTCTAGCTTTTCAGCAAAAACAGAAGTTATCTTTTTCTCTTGTTTTAACTCCCTCTTACTGATCCAAGGACTCTCTGTTTTGTGTGAAGCATAMGAATGTGTTGAATTTGAAAGCTATTCTAAACTGCTATTCTGCCTCTAAACTTCTTGGTCCCATCACATTTGAGAAATAAGATACATACAATCTGCAGCCACTCTTTCAGGGAGGAGAAAGAAGACAGCCAGCCAGAAGAACATGGTTGGCTTCTTTGCCTTGCCAACTTGTTGATGGATATTTTTAAATGCAATTCAGATTTGTTTTGAAAAAAAATCTTTTTTTTTCCTGTTTTGGACATAGTGTTGCCTTCATGTATGTTTCTATTTAAAATAAAACTGCAATGGATCAATAGTCATAAGATTTAACCTATTCCTAACAAGAAGTTACATGTTTTGTATTTTTATCTAGAATCCCAATGCTGAATGCATCCAGAAAAKATGTACACTGGCAAAGTTTCCTAAACAAGAATTTCAGACCTGATCATTCTCTAATGTTAGGTCATATTACTGTACTCATTATTCCAGATATTGTCTTCTCCCTCTTTCTTTTTTTTTGCTGTGCTAGTCAAATAGTAACCCCAAACCCAGATTGATATTGATTTACAMCCAACACTGTAACTCCTTATTTGTGTAGTGTCATAAATATGCACTTAAGAAAAATATGAAGACTTTTGTTATGAAGGATCTTTTGTTTGAAATGGTGATCCTAAARTGAGCTGGATGTCCAACCCTTGATCTGACTGTTGTCAATATAAATTGGAAACATCATTCATTGGAATGATGGCCACCTCAGTGGTTCCCAATTATAGGACAAGGGATAACGGTCATAAGTTGAAACACAGGAAGTTCCATCTCCATGCRAGGAAGAGTTTCTTTCTTGTGATTGTGACGGAGCCCTGGAACAAGCTGTCTAGAGAGGCTGTGGAGTTTCCTTCTCTGGAGATCTTCCAAAMCCATTTGGATACCCCCTGCTCTGGGTGTCCCTGTTGGAGCAGAGGAGTTGGACTAGATGATCTCTAGAGGTCCCTTCCAACCTTAATCRTTCTATGATTCTATRAASCCGACTTCCAGGTGACACAGAGTGAGGTCATGGATATGAAGAAGTAAACTTTGAATCAAACAGCTCACTAATCCAAGTTCTTATATGAAAAGTATATTTAAATTATATATCTATAATTACATGACTGCTTCTATTGTTGTTGAATATTTACATATCCCTTTCTCRTAGTGAAATACCTATAGACAGAGGCTTCTACTGGTTCTTGCATCTCTGATATCCAATAAGTCTGAGGCTTTTTCCTCCCTTCTCACAACGCACTGTCACTGTTCACACAAGATTTTTCTGCTTCTTTCAGATGGATGCAAAGCTTGGATTGTCACTTTTTCTTCCACTRGCTTCTGCAGTTGACACTGCTTCAGCTATAATTCAGTTTTGAGTAGCTGAACTCTAATTTCCCTGGAATCTACCTCAGGATATATATTATCTGTTTTTGTTTTTAAAAAAAWTGACAGAATTTGTGGCAAAGTTTTAAGAGAGCTGTATGGCAGGACAGCTGATGTTCCCGATGTTACACTCGGTGTGACAGCTTGTGCCATGCTCAGCCTTAGATCATTTTTTTCCACAAAGCTGAACCTAACAATTACTCTTGGTGTCTGTTCCAGAGCTGTCATCCCCACGTCAGCTGTCAGGAGTCTGAGTTTTATTCCTTCTGCGCCTTATCACAGAGACCTTGAGTGACAGGTTTCCTGTGCTGCCAGCCTGCTTCTCCCTCCATATCCCTGCACTCCTCCTGAGGGGTCCAATCCCTGCTCTTCCCCACTGCCACCAAGGAATGGGAAGATTCATATTCCGGGGAGGATCAGCAGTGCAAAGAGCAGAGCCACAGGAGCTGCTTCTCCTGATTCTTCTCCTCCTCTTGGTTCCCTTGGAAAGTGCTCCCAGATCCCTCCTCAAGGGATTTCTTCCCATAGCTAAGCCTGGTGCTATCTTGCGTGTGCTGATCAGCAGCATTACTCAGCAGTACTGTTCACCCTATAAGCAATCCTACCTCTAGAGCATGTGAAGAGGGATGTGAACACTTCATTAATATCCTCATCCACACATCAAATGAATTGGAATGGCATAACCCCAGGGAGGAGCATCCCAGTCATCTGAAGCACAGAGAAGCCAATACTTCTGAGCAGGAGCAACCATTTCAATTATTATAGGGGTGGGTGTGTTTTTTTCTTTCCAATGTAGGTCTTTTTTTTTTTTTTTTTTTCTGGATTACTTCGCCTTTTAACAGGTATCAGTATTGGTTCTTTCTTATGTCCCTGTACTCCTTTGCCATCAGGGTTAGGCATCAGTACTGAAAGCTACTTCATCCCGTATTAAAGAAGCTAAGAAGCTAAGAAGAGGAACATCAGAGCCAGAGTGATGGTTCATTCTAGCTCCAAGAGTCACTCCAGGCTCCAGGACTGACTTGCATTTGGGAACCAGCATTAGTTTCTCTCCTCAGGTAAGAGAAAGTCAACTCCCCAGAGCTCGCTGGTTTCTCTGAGACATTAAATCAAGACAGTGTTTCTCTTAAAAGAGCCAGCCAGTTTCACTGCAGGTCACTGGTTCAGCATAGAAACTGCTGGACAAAATTCCAGGCTGGACAGAGAAAATGATGGTGAAGGTCGTCTTGTGTCTCAGGTCCTCTCCCTTCTGCCCTTAAAAATAGTCTCCTCCCCTCTAGAGAGGGGAAGAAAAAGGATTTTAAATAGATATGGAGTTTATACTTCTTTGCTATTGTCAGCCTGCCAAGAACATTTGTTGATAATAATTTTGGCTGCAGTTCCAAGTAAATGTGAGACTAAAAGTCATATACTCCCATATACTCCCTACCTCTGGGTCATTTTTCTCACCAACCCATGGCCCCTGAAGAATAAATGCAGAGATTTTCATTGCTGAACAGAAAGAATGAGGCTACAACCTTATGTAACCATCAGGTACAGTTTGTAATTCCTGCATAATTTTAAAATGACAGAAAAAAGAAAAAAAAAAAAGGTGTAGCAAGGTAATTTGACAAGTCAACTAGCTATACTGCAATCACTTCATAAGGCAGCCCACCTAATATGCACTGGAAGAGGTAATCTGCAGCATATGCCCAAATTTCCTAATCTCCTCAGCCTGGTTCCACAGTATTAGGCCTATTTATAGACTGCAAGGTGAGGACAGACCAGAGTGATTTAGTCTGATACTCTGTGTAAGAGGGACTTTAACATTCCCCTACATTAATTCTTGATCCAAGTCCAAGAGTCTATTTATCTAGTCCATTAGTTTTCAACCTTTTACAATTTGCATACAGTTAAACCTTCTAGTAGGTTTGAAGATTCTGTATAGAGACTTTAGATCCACTGACAATAACCTTGCTCTTCTTAGTTATGTTTGATACACTTCTTCAAAATGGCCTTGGACCTCCAGAGAATTCACAAACCAGACACTAAAAATCACATATACCTTTCAAAAACCGTCTACTCTTAATTTTAAATGCAATAAACTATGCTTTAAATTTCAGGAAGAAAGAGTTCTGCATAATTCTGGGTAATAAATTACACTCATTGTTAAAAGCTCCCTCTTTCTCACCTGATTTTCTCTCATTTCAGTGCTGAGACTGTGCATTCAGCTTGCCTACCAGGCTGCAACGCCCTCCATCACAGTGCTTCTGTCCCAATGTGGGCTCTTTGAGACCAATCACATTGCCCTTTCACCTTCCCTTTGGTACATTAAATGGATTGAACTTCCCCAAGTCACCCTATTGGGTTTGTTTCCCCACCAATTAATCATTCTCTATTATTACATAAACAAAACGAAAAGGTATTACGTACATTCTTTATATTTCTCTATTCGCACTTATATTACTGCCTGGTTTAAAAGACAATTTTATCTAACTAAGTTATAGATCATTAAGCTGAAAAAAAGTTTGCCTGTTACTGCTGTTTTACCATCTTGCCCCATCTTGTCTCATTAGTGGGAACTGATTGAGCATGAAGGTGTTCCCTGGCTGTCAGTAGATAAAGTAGGTGCTCTTGGCTTTCATCTGTTCTGAATTCTCCTTGTCTCATTATCTTCACAAGGTCAGATTCTTTGACACTGGGACTGCTTGCTTAGCACTCCATTCTGGTAATTACTTGCCTGGCAACCTTAACCATAAGTAGATTGCATGTATATGGCAGCAATGAAAGTATCAGCATGCAGGCCAACAGCCATATATCCATATAACACAAATACCATTAGAAATGTGTTCATTCTACTGATGTAATTGTTATGATTCTATGTTATCACACTGCTGCAAGCACAATGTACACATTAAAATGCATGGTTTATATTATAGCACTGAAACCCGAGTTGCAATTCAGCTTTCTTTTAGGTCCAATCCTTTTTTCCACAAAAGGCAGACTTGAAAAATGCTAAGATGCTCTTCTCTAAATCTCCTTTCACTCTATGTTACAAAGAAGCACCCAGCTCATGACACTGAAAAGTTTTTGGAGGTCTTCAGGAAATTCTCAAAGGTCACATCCATGGGTATTACAAAGACTGCCATGAAACAAACATACAGCCTTTTACAAAATGAATGTATCCCTTTCAATTTGTTGAGTGTGAGGAAGTAAAAGAAAAAGTGCAACCCATAATGGCTACCTCATATAGCTCTCCTTTTAATCCATTTTACATTCACAGAATTGCTTCCTCCATAACAAATCTTATCTACAACATTCACCAACAATTTTCAAATTTTTTGGTCACTTATGTCTGAAATGTTGTTACAATAATATATATAATATATTTTATATATGCATTTTTGTGCACATACCTTTATGTTCTAGAGAATATCCATGAATAGGATAAAATGTGAATATATACTATGGTTCAATGCCTAAACAAAAATACCTTCATATCACTGCAGTTCAAACTCATTAATACAAGATTTAAACATCTTTCTTCTGCTAGTTCAGTGCATCCTCAGATCACCTCATTCTTCTTAATGTGCCAGTGATAATCAGATTTATGACAAAGGTTTCAGATCACCTATTCAATGTGATCTCAAAGGTGGTGGAGTATCTAAATAAAAATCTGTGCATGAGGCACTGGAGGTTTCACATTGCACTTATATTGTGCCATTTAGTGATGGCTGTCACATTATCCATATTTCACAAATGGAAAATCTGATGCCCTGAGGTTAGATGAGTTAGCACTAATAATAGAGCAAGTTGAAATAAACTTTGCCCTGCTGCCACTCAGCTTCACAATCTAATCAATCTAGTTCATTTTATGTTGAACCTGCTAACAGTCGCTGTCCTGTGTGTCTGCCCTTGCTATCAAGAAGCTCTTTGTTTGCTTGCTAAGCTCCGCACAACTCAGAGCCTGGACTCCCTTGTAGGTCTTTTGCTGCAGAGACACAGCAGCTGAGTGACTGCAAGGAGCCCTCGGCTGTGTCTGTCCTGCATGGTTTGCAGGGAGCCTCGTGCAGCATCCCTGCTCCACACCTCTCCTTTTTTCCAAGGTCTGCTCCTAATCACTTTTCTTCTTGGGAACAGGGTGACCGCTGTCAACCTTCATGCTGGAAAAGGCCCAGGTGCCTTTCTAGGGTGGTGCAAGTCTTCAGGGCCACTGGCTTGCCCATAACCATGCTAGCAGTGAAACAGTATGGACAATCATGAGCGAGGAGGCAAGTCTCCGCTCTATTTCCTCATAGAAAGGTTTCTATATGAGCAAGTCACTTGGTTCTTAGTGTACAGACTAGCTTTCTGCAGTGACACCTCTACTGTGTCCCAAATCACCTTTGCACAATCAGGCCAGAATCAGCATTAGTATCTGAAGCCACAGTTAGACCCAGCTGTATTTTAGCAGAACAGCCTTCTTAAAGGTGGTGGAGTAGCATGTGCTGAATTTGATCCATTCAGGAGCACCCCATGTCCTGACTGTCACACACACTGCTTGATGCCTTTATTGCCTTTTACTACATGCAGTGGTGCCACAGCATGCGGGGTGCACATCAGAGGCATGAAACCCTGCCTCCCATCTGGGACTGAAAAGGTATAAGTGCCCATTATGCAATTATGGAGAGATTAACATATTTAAGGATTTTTCTTTTGGTTTTTTTTTTTCCCCAGCTTTTATTGTCTAAATATAGAGGTTCAAATTTCATCAGATGGGGGTATTTACTATTATGATCATCACTTAACACTAACAAGATGAAAATGATGACACAGCAATGATCAGGAATAAGCGAATTGTAGCAGGGGAAAACTGACTGTCTGCTATTTTACTGGGAAAAGCAGCTCATTTGAATCATGAATAGGTTTTGCTGAGTGCAATAGCCTCAATACAGGATCTCTTCAAAGACAGCCAGAGCACTATCATTGAGTCCTGGGCATTTGCTCAGTCTCTCACAGTTTATCGTTTATAGAGGCTGGTACACCAGCAATGAAAATACAGCTATGTACAGCTCTTTTATTTAGCTTGGGACCTCTATAGTGCTGACAAATCATAACACATTCACTGTCTGCTGGCAGACGAAGATTCACCTTTCACTCTGCTCGTTCTCAGGGATCCTGAGGAGCCTACTTCTCCTTCTTTGCTGAAGACTAATTTGCTTCACATCTTCCTCTTTCTTACATCTTTCACCTCCAAAGAAATTCTGAACACTTAAGTCAGTCAAGAAGGACTTTCAGTCTTGATCCCAACATATTATCACCCAATCTCTCCTGCTTTGGAAACCAGGGCTACTTTGGATATCTGGGGTACATTTTTTTTTGGCACTGGGTAAACAAAGTCACCTAATTTCTGTTTGGTTGCTTGACGATGCCCTGGGCAGTCTGCTGTCACAGGTTTCCCAGCAGCCTAGACAGTGGCTGAGGCTGAGTGTAAAGCTTTTTCTCATTCAACCTACATGCCATTGTATATCTTGCTGATGTATAACAACCAAACCAGCATGCCCTTGTGATTCACCGGGAGTAGGTGGGACAGTCACCAGATCACTTTGTGACGAATGGGCAGGAACTCATTYGAGCACCAGCCTTGCAGGCAGCTGCAACTGATAACGTGCACTAGCAGTGCCATTTGTGTTGACCTGCATGTGGCAGGGGAGACCCAAAGGCCAAGTGAAAGAGTCCAGATTTGGTCCAAGGAAGCAACAGGTGACCTGTGTGAAGAGGATCATCAGGGACAGAAAGAGTGACATCTGGAGATGGATGCTTGGCAGTAAGATGCACTCTTGCTGGAGAACAGTCATGGAACAGAGGAAAGGAAGGTTTGCAGTAAATTTAGATAAATGATGAAAAAAATGAAAGGCCCACATCCTGAAAGCAAGATGAAGGTTTGAGATTTCAGTCTGCTTAGGCTTAAATACCATGATTTTCATTTTAGCATACAAATAATAAAAAAAAAACCTCTCATGAAATGGACCACAAGCCTGGTGTTCTGGTAAAAGCAGCAGGTCAGCTCAAGCAAAGCGTTTGCTTGTTTTCAGGGACCTCTTTTCCCAAGAACAGATTGTGGGATGTAGATTGTGTTCTAAAGACTGGCATCCTAGAGTGACTGCCTTCCTTAAAACAAGGACAGAGTAGCGAAAAAAAATGACTCTGACTGACAAAGTTCAGCATCTCAGAACAGAGTTAACCATGAATTCTGTCTTCTGAATCACTGAGATTTCACATTTCTTTTGTTACAGTCTTTCATATTTAAATTAAAATTGTGCAGGATTCCCTGCTGATAGCTAAGGAGGTAACAAAATTCTTATTCACTCAAAGCCTCTGAGTCCTTCTAGCCTATGTCCTGCTTCGATTAGTAATATTTTCCCTGATTTAAAATCTCTACTTTAGATACTGCTTTCCATTTCCGTGTAGAAGTTCATAGCATCTCTCCAGACAGGTGTACCTCGCACATTGATTCACAAATACTGGACAAATCCAAATCACAAGGTTAGTTTGGCAGCAAATCAACACAGTTTTTGCCTCATTGCTTTTCCAGCGTATCTTAACTCACTTTTAGGAAAGATAATATTGAGCCCACATTCTAGAAAAATGCCCTTTTCAAAGAGAGTCCAAAAAGAAATCTAGCAATGATGAAGCTATTTGTCCATCGGCAACTAATCAGCAAATCAGGGTAGAGAAACAAACAAAATCCTATGCAAAATTAATCTTAAACATTTTTCATCTGCACAGCTGAATTCAAACATTCTGGTTTGGCTGACACTAGAACTATTGTCACAGACAATAGAGGCACAGATTTATAGAGGAAGACAAATGATGCTAAGCCTGACAGAGGAGACTTTCCAACTCCTGAGCTCACTGATCAACCCTTGTCTCTTCTCTGGGACACCGGGCTCATTCGTATTCCTAGTACAGAACTGCAGCTCATCTCTGGCTCATTGGCCATTCAAGGAGAGGCAGACAAGCCCCAGTGAAGTTCAGCATTGCCATCCTAACTGCCATCACAAAATTTGCTGGGGGAAAAATGTCTATAGTGAAATTGAGAATTTCTTTTCACAACTCTGAAATGAAAGCTAGAAATACTGATATTTCCTGTGAAATTGAAAAGAAAAAAAAGTTCATAGACAGGAAAAGTATCTTTTAATCAGCTTATGAGTCCTCTTTGAACACTTTTTAGGGAAGTGGAACATCCCAAAGAGCTTGCAAACCATAGCCAACCAGAAAGCATTAAGAAGCAATTTGCTCACAGACTTTTCTTTACCACTCCATCACAGAAGGGCTGCAGTCATAAGAACTGTAGTTGGTTCTCAGTGACAGAAAGGTCAAAATCCCTTAGACCTGGTTTATGTCAAAATTCCAATATGCTTCCCAACATCTTGCTGCAGATACAGGACGTGTGTCCTGGCTAGAGGTACATAGGCCAGGGCCTCTAAGTATTACGTTTGTTCCCTCATGGGCCATAGGACACCTGGATAGTTGGGTTGCCCTAAAATAATAATTCTGGGAAGCCCTAGGCTTATCATTTCTAAGCAGTAAATCTGAGTAATCTAAGCAATAAAGCTGTAACAAAAATTCCGTTCCTGAATTCAGTGGATCCACTGAAACTTCACCAAATTTTTTTTTTGTTTGTTTGTTTGTTTGTTTGTTTTTTTTCCTGTGAAATGATTCATAGAGATGGAATTTTCCAGCAAAAGTATATTTAATTAAAAACTTGTTTGACTCTGCCCCTCTGCCCTGGAATTGCAGAAATCAAGGGATTTAGTACAAGATAAAAAAACCACCTCACTATGACACAGAGTTCAACAGAAGTTTGTCGCAATTAAAAAAAGCTTATACACACTGGGAGTTTGTAGTACTGTTATTCACAGGTTAAAGCCCCACTCTTGTGCAGAGTGCCCACATTGCCCTCACACCCCATCAAAGTCCTGCTGAGGACACTTTATCAGGCATAAGTGATGCATGAGTCCTCTGCTGCACTCCGCACACGGGTCAGTCACTTCATCCCACATAGCAGTGACAGAGTGTAGCCCTGGATGCCTAAGCCTGACCTGGAACTGCAGATCCAGCTATCTCAGCAGATTCCCCAGGCGCTGCCTCTGCAGCACGATAAGAGTTTCCCACCAGTATTAAAACCATTGACCCAGCCCAGGTTGTTTTATTTCCTCATTTAGCCAGGGAGAAAGGCTCTCATATTCTTCTTCTTTTTTTTTTTTTTTCTTTTTTGCAAAGGACAATGTATGACAAGTTTTACTAGGTCTTCTTCAAGGTAAACAGGCAGTAATTCTTAAGGTCAAACAAGTACAGAATCTCAGGAATGAATAATTAATAGGGATATGCAAAATGTCACAACTCAAGTTTCTAGGATTTGCTAAAATACAGACAAATTGGAGTCTGACAAAAACAAATTGTGCTTAATAACCCTTAAAGACGTGATCTCTGAAGCATCCTGCAGTACCCAAGACTACCCTTGTCCAACTTCTTTCATCTTCATTTACACCAGACAGAGACTAGTGAAAAAAATGCTTGAACTTTAAGTAATAAAATCAGTTAGAAAATCACTTACTTTATCACATGTTAAATGCTTTTTTCCCACTATTGCTTTTCTTAAACTTCCTTACTATTTTTAGTGACTGTGGTCCCTGCTTCCACAGTACAGTTCCCCTGAAGCGCTGGGGGAGATGATGTGCCTTGCAGGTGCAAAATGAAGAGTGTCTTTGGCCCTCTGCACTTCAAGGTGATGACAAACCTTGTGACTGCAGATGGCACAACACTATGCCCCAGCTATTGGGCCAAAGACGCAGGATAATATCTGGACTTTAGTTAATTCAGCCCGGTGGGCTGCAGTTTTATAGATGACATTGAGCAAGGGCAGAGTGGGATCATATATAGGTAGAATGTATGAAGTAAAACAACACAATGTATACCTCTTGGCTTAAGTCTCTTACAGCTGCCTTTAAATTTGCAATGTCAGTCTGACACTACCATCAGTCCAAATTTAGCATCAGTCCATAAAACTGACCTATTTCTGATTTATGTCACTGCTGAATGAATCTCACTGAAAGGGCAGAATCAGGGCAGCAAGAAATAGTGAAATTAAGAGAGGACATCAAATTGTTGCTGTTTAATCCAGGCTGGCCTTCTGACCACTTCTTGGTCAGATACACAGGTCAACCATTTAACTTAAAGCTTTAAACCAGAAGGTCCCCGACAGTTATGCATTTGTAGGCAATAGGCAGTAAATCTGGAGGTGTCCAGAGTGAAACTGAGAGGAATAGCTGAACTTGAAGTTCAAACAGAAAGACTGTTCAGAAAAGGAACTACCCCTGTTCTCTTCTCTTGGGAGAAGGAAAAAAAAATCATAGGACAAGACCTGTCAAGAGATGCAAGAAAAAAAAAAGGAGCTTAAAAGAACTTGAATTTACTCCTCAATGCATGAATTTTACATTGACAGTGCATTTGGATGCCTCTTTTGCACACACTGCATTAAGGAAAAGACATTTTCTTGTTAAGAAACATCAATATTATCAAAAAGCATTCATAATTAACTCACACAATGTATAATCATTCTGAATATAAAAATTGCAAAGAACTTTCAGAGTATTTGAATTCTAAGGCATTTCTTAGCACATGATATTGTTTGTTGGCTAGCTGGGCCAGTTCTCCACAACTTATCCTGTATTTCTGTTGAAGTGATAGAGGGCACTGAAGGGACACTCTGGATACCAAAATCTCTTCTTGCTGTGAACAGACACGGTTGGCCAGCCAGCCAGTTCATCACATATACAGCCTAATTAAATATAGTCAGGGGCTGCCTTAGACCTTGAACTGCAAAACTGGACACTCCCAGGCAGAAAGCTCAATGAAATTCTTGTAGACCAAACCAGCACCAGCTGATGGTACTTGCTGTCTACTGGTGCGCTCCCTAACATGGAGCCTATACTTGGAAGCAATAAATAACAAGTAGTAAGTAAATAAAATAGTATTTTTCTACGTAGACCACTTGGTTCATTGACTTGACGTCCAAAAAAGCAAGCCAATATTTTGGAATAATACAACAATTAGTTTTTTTCCTTACTGGTTCCAATCAATGCTTTTGATGCAGTTATGCTGGTCAGAGATCTTGTAAAGCTAAATTTCAGATAAGGCTCAAGCTTTGTTTCCAGCTAGGTAAATAAAAAAAAAAAAAAAAAAAAAAAAAAAAAATAACAAAAAAAAAAAAAAAAAAAAAAAAAAAAAAAGAGAGAGAGAGAGAAAAAAGAAAAAGAAAGCCTAAATAAAAAAAGATTGCATTCCCCCCATTTTGGTATCATTAACTATTTATAAGTCTGGTTATTTTTTCTTCAATAAATATCCATTCCCAGTTATTTCCTGGTCTCAACAACATTATATTACAAGGAATTCTGCCATCTAATTCCTTTCATTATTGTCAAATATTTCACCTCTCAGATCTAAAGAATGGCCTGGGTTTCTGAATTCACCTCTAATTTTGTAATTTGTTTGGCACCACATTTATCATGGAAACTTCCAGAACGAGAGCAGTCATATTATCAGCCCGAAGTATTACAGCCGGTGCCCAAGAAGAGAGAGTCACCTCTGATATGCATTCTCCCCAACTGTGTGAGTGTTCAAGGAACGATTAGAGTGGTGGCATAGAAGAGCCTTTGAGCTCTGAGGAGAAGAGCTGTGAGGAGATGAGCAGGGGCTAGCAAGCTGTTTTGGGATTAGCCGGTGTCCAGGTTGGCAGGCAGGTCCGCCCAAGGGCCCAGCCTTGTGCAGGGCACATCGGCGTTGCCAAAGCAGAAGCAGCTGCTGGCCTCCTGGAAGGAAGCGCAGYCCTTCTTCCTGCTGAAGGGTTAAGAAGCCCTGGGAGGAGATAAAGAGGAGATTTGAATCTGAATGGGACCTCAGGAACCCACAGAGGACTTAGCAGGTGAAATCAGCCTTGTTTTCTCTATCAGGGCTCTTCTCTGAATGTTATCCAGGGCAAAGGTATGCACAGGAGGACATGGCTTCAGGAGAGCATCCATAGTTTGAGCATTGAATAAAGAGATGGAGCGAGATCTTTTGGATTTGACTCCATAGATCAAATGTTGTTTATCTTTCTTTCTTCCGCCTTCAACTCTATAATGTCACGTAACTTTATTCTGGCTTCTGTTAATCTCTTAATATCTCTTGATTTTGGGTACAATCAGCAAAGCCCCAAGGCCTGGCAATCCTACAGGAGCAACAAGCCTTCAAACACAGCTAGAATCCTCTGTAAATACTGATTATATAGGTTAACTAATTGTGGCAATAGAATCAACCTCTGCTTAGTGGTGCAACATCTCCTGAGAGCTGGAAATACTTCAGTCCTTGTGGCAGAATTGTCTTCTGGTCACCAATATTAGCATGTCAATCTTTCAGATAGGAGACATTGTGAGGAGGAAACTAGTCATATGGATGGACTACAGATGTGAACTCTCACTCCTCCACTTTGGGCTACTCTTCAGGTAAAGGGAGCATCTTTTCTCGACCAATTCAACTATTGACTTTCAACTCTGCTGCTCCCTACCCTATCCCTCTCTTGCAAAACTGAGCTGCTGCTGCTGTCATATCCAAAAATCAGTCATCAAAATGGCTGTAGCATCAAACATCTTAGACTGATCTGAGTTTTTTAAGAATAACTTGTGTGAGGAAAAGATATTTGCCAAAAGCAACTTTTAAATTGAATATTCAAACTTCTACATTTCAAATTGAACCCATTCATTCTCCAGAATGCTGTAATGCTGCAAGAAGACAGATGACCCAAAAGAGCACTGTGCCTCTGAGAACCACTTCATAAGACACAATCAGAACTAAATTATCAGCAAGTAGAAAAGCGTCTGACTCATTCAGACAGCTTCACAGTTCCTAGAAGGCATTATACTACTGTCGCTTGTCTTTGTAGTAATGTCAGCACTGTATGTAAAGTGGGTAGCGAGAGATCTGTTCCCTGGCTCACCCAGAATACAGTGCAATACCATATGCTCCCATCAGAAGGAACTGTGGGTGCTCACAACCAATCAGGATCAACCTCCCAATTAGGCGGATCAGAGGGTTCAAGCACAAAGGATAAGCAGTAGCTCCCAGTGATACCCTTTTCCTCCTAGTCACATTATTTCTGTTTTGGATTAGCACCAAAAGGCTCTGGTTGGGAAAAAAAAAAAGAAAATGTGATTTCGGGAGGCGGTGTCACAACATGTCATTTATAAACAGTAAATTATATCGCATTGTACACATTTGTAATGCATCCACGTGGACAGGTGTGGATACATGCAGGCTGCTTGGTCGGTGCGCTCAGATGGCTGGACACGAGCCAGTGCTAGTCTAGAAGCTGTTTAGACACAAACCAGTAATATAGGCAGCCTGTCACCAGGCCTTATTGACTTGAGTACGGGGCAATGCTGACACAGCTATATGGACCAGAAGTGCCTCACGTCTGGTCAGCTCAGGGAATGGGGAGACAAGTCTCGCAGCTACCTCCATCCACAGGACTATTCACCCAAAGATTCCCCWGAGCATCTCTAAGGAAGATGCCGACATCCAAGACACAGACAGTGAGAGGGGACCCTTTCCAAGCTCAGTAAGAAATTAACATGAAACTGAGTCTTTGCTATGAGTATGTACATCTATATAATATCTAGATATTATATATCTAATCTCTCTTTGGGATTTAACCTTTACAATGTTCACTGACATACTGAYTGAAAAAAAAGAAAAAAAAGAGAGAGAGAGAGTGTTGCATCTCTTTCAAGCATATGGCTCTCCTTAGAGCCAGCTAGGCTTTTGTATGAAAAATGAATATGTGAGCAGGGCAAGATTTTCATATACCAAAGTACCTTTCCTCCAACCCTATACGCAACAAGTGAAAAGGGGAAACGCTTCAGTCTGTAAGTTGATGAAGGTACCTGTAAACTCARTGCAGGTCCGCAGGCTACCTCAAAAGAAAGATACAAAATACACGAATGAACAAACAAAAACCCTCCTTAGAGATCGCATCAGTCAGCTGGCCAGAAAAAAATGCCAAAGCAACAGTGTATTGGTGCCATCTGGCTACTTTTCCTCTCTTGGATGGCTCCTTGCCATGTTCCTGACCAGGATATTGGAAGAACCAGATACAGGCCACATCCAAAAAATCCTCAAAGGTTTTATACTGGATGCAGTACATGCTGGAATAGGTTTCAGGAGTCAATGTTATATAAATGTCATGCAGTCTGAACATACMTGAAAAGGCTAATAGTGAATACTAAATCTTCCTATGTTAAAGGTGCACTGGGAGTTTTGCTGTGTATTTAAYATCAGTAAAAGCAGCCACATGTTCGAGATACTTAAGGTTGTCAGAAAGAAACATGTAGAAACAAGGTAAGGTTTCTTCTGTGGCTACTTTTCATTCCAAATTTAATTTTAAGATTTAAAATGGGACTAGTGCTTCTGACAAGACAAGATTTGAGGTCACTTTGCCAAAAACAAGTCTCTACCTAAGTCAAAGAAAGCCAGGTTGTGATTATCAGACAGTTGTATTTATTTTGCTTGATATAAATGTAATCTAGGGCTGGAAAGCAAAACACTACATATTCAAAAGATAATTCACAGTTTTAGATATCAACTGAAAATCAAAATATGCACCATTTGCAGTCAGCAACATTCACRAACCACATGTATGGGGTATGTACAGCTGGTGTGGAATTTAATTTGAATGCTATTTATGTGCTATGCATGCTGCATATAAAGCAGATTGTCAACTGTTCACTTCCAAAAAAGGAAATAAAAGATACAAAAATTAAATCTGCAAACCTCAGGAATGTCAAGTTTTCATAAAAAAAAAAAAGAAAAAAAGAACAATGGTCAGAAGAAGCTTTATCTTTGCTTTTGATTACACAGTCTTTTGCCAGCTTGACAGAAGCTTTCATTCATTTGGTGTATTTCTCTGAAACATAGCACAGCTTGTAGTTGCTTATGTGGGGTCATAAAAATCATCTTTCTCTGAGGCACAAGTATGACCCCTGCCTGGTGAATATATATTCCTTGTATTTTGGGGGGATTCTAATATTTTAATACAAAAGAAGGTATATCTGAAATTRTTTTAGTTCTTTTAAAAAATAATAATAAAAATGGGATTGACAGGTTTTAGGAGAGATATGTTGCTTGTTCATACAGCATATGCAACACAGGCCTTGGTAATGCAAGTTTCCTGACACTGCCTTGATAAATAAGCAGAATACAGGATCCCTGGCTGGCAACGTGCAAACTTTATTTCATGCTCCTTTGATCTGCATTCACACTACCAAAAAACTGCACTCCACAAGTATGATGCTACTTTGTAAGCTAGCTCAGAATGACTGAGAAAGTCTCATTCAATTTACTCTGACTTTTAAAAGATACCTTCCCCCACCCYTTCCAAAAAAGTAGTCCTTCACTCTCTTTCGTCCTTTCATTTTCTTAAATGAAAATGAAATTTAGACGTAGGCAGCGCCAATACTAGGATTATCACAACTGCAATGCTATTGCTACTAACTCAAACATGGCAGGACTCCTGTTTAACCTAAAGAACACTGGATGATGCTATCACTCTCCTCTAGAGACCTAGGCAGGCCTTGAACACATCTTCTATGCAGTAACAAATGTTATTAGTGTCAGATGGGCTACATCTGTGCCATTAAATAAAATAAACTGTGACCATTTGATAATCCTGAGGGCAAATGGAATGGCTCAATTTACTATTTACATATATTTATATGAAGACATACATATATATATATATTTATGCTCAAACTCTTTTCCATCTCAGAGGAGGTGGTCCCATCCACACTGCCTCCTACCAAGAGTCCCTGCTACCTACCAAGTCATGCTAGACACTTTCTGCAAGAAAGTGGTTGCCCTGTGTAGAGACTCAGACTGAAAGGGATCTCTGGCGCAAGTATCTCCATTGCCCCAGGTAGYTGCTCAAGGAAATGAGCATCCTATTCACTATCTCTGGAAGCTGGTATCTGAAAGCAACAAAGGTATGAGGCTTATTTAAGCTGGAATAATAGAGTGGCCATATGGGCTAACAGGCAGCCTTGCCTTGCTCTGGAGATAATTCTAAAACTGCCTGTTGTATTTCTAAAGTAACAAGCTGGCATAATGGTTCTCTTCTGTGCCTCATTTCTAGAGCTTAAAMCCCCCTTATGATCTGGAAATTTTAAAAGCCTTAAAGTAATTTTAGAGGAATTTTACTTTGGCACAAACAAAATTAAAATACACATTTCTACTCCGGAATCTCGAGTTGTTTCTTTGGCCACTTATTAACTTTAGGCCTTTCTTTCCCCTCAAATATCTGAAGAAATGTAAATAATTTTTCTACATCTCCATATGAATTCCAACTTRTTGGAGAAGATGAGTAACTGAATAAAGATATCGGACTTTAGGAGAGCAGATTTACCCTATTCAAGGAACTCACATGTAAAATCCTATGAAAGGCTTAAGGCACCCTTCTTTACCCTTCTAAAAGGTAAATAAACTCAGGAAAGCTCAAAAATCTTTAAAGACAGSCTTTTCTAAGATCAAGAATGGTCCATCTTGATACTTATGGGATAAAGAAAAAAAAATAGATTTATTAGGATACCAGCCTAGCCAGGCAGAGAACTTAGGACTGAGCTTCAATGCAAAAAGGTAGTATGCAAGAGATGGAATCAGGGACAGGCTACAAAGGGGAAATTTAGAAACATTGCCTGGGCATATAGGGATGATGTTAGGAAATCCAAAGCTTGCCTAGAGTTGACCCTTGTCCAAGATATCAAGGACAACAAGAAGAGCTCCCATCACTGCCTTAGTACTAAGAAAAGTCAAGCAGGGAAAATGTGAGCCTGTTGCTTAATGAAGCAGGTGATCTAGTGATAGTAGACTCACACGAGATTGATATACCCCATGCCTTCTCTGTCTCAGTCTTCACTAACAAAGACTTCCAGGACTTTTTGCCTGGTGAAAAAGTTTAAGTACCAGCAGTGGATGGAGCTGGGAACTGAGAGAACTTAACCTGTACAAGTCCCTGGGAATGGATAGACTGCATCGTAGGTGCTGAGAGAACTGGCTGATGTCCTTGCAATGCCAGTGTCTTACCATCACTGAAAGGCTGCAGAGATTGAAAGAGATTCCACAACTTTTGGAGAAAAATGAATATTTCCCGAACCTTCAGAAAAGGCTAAAGGGCCATCTGAGAAATTGCAGGACAGTCTTACTTTGGTCCCTGGATATTGCTAGGTACATGAAGCAGAAGGTGATGACTGAAAATAAACAGTACAGATTTGTCAGAAGTTATGTGTTATCAACCTTATTCCCTTCTACGGTGAAACGACTAGAACAGGACATAAGAGGAGAGGAKTAGATGTCATTTATATCTGCTTTAGCAAGGCTTTTGACACCATCTCCTGCAATATTCATTTATTTAATATAGGAAGTTTTGATCTGGATGGTGGACAACTGGATGGATAAAAGATGCTATCTTGTTTGCAAGTGATACTGAAACTGGGTCTTGTCCTTATACTTGAAGGCAAGACCGCCATCCACAGGGTAGTGYGACAGACTTAAGGAATAAGCCAACAGAAACCTCATGGAATTCAATGAGGAAAAATGCCAAGTCTTATATCCAGGAAGGAAGAAGCCCAGCAGTGGTACAGGCTAAGGATAGACTGTTGTTGAGCAGCTCAGCTGGTGGAGTGAGTAGGCAGTAGGTTGAACATGAGACAGGAGCATCTTGTCCTGCCTCGGTAGCAACATGTCCAATGCATCAAGGGATTAGATTATGTCCGTTTGACCCGTACTCTTTAGAGGGTATTCAGAATATTGAGTCCAGTTTTGACTCCCCAAATATGAGATGGGCATTGCTTAATGGAACAAGTTCAGTAGAGAGCCACCAAAGTGGCTGGGGAATGGAGCACTTGCCCTGTGAAGAGAAGCCAAGGGACCTGAGCTTGTTCAGCGTGGAGCAGAAGGGCTGTAATAGCATCCTTCCAGTACTTACAAGTAGGTTATCAAAAAGATGGAGCCAGGCCTTTACAAAGATGCATGGCAGAAGGCAGAGAGACAATAGACAGAAAACAGTATATGAGAACTGAATATAAGGGGGAAAAAAAATCCCAATGAGGATAGTCAAGTAGAGAAAGAGGATGTCCAGGGGATTTTGTAGTCTCCATCCTTGGAGATTTGATGGGATATAGCATTCAGCAACTTGGTCTGATCTCATAACTGGTTTGACTTGGAATCTGAATTATTCTATGATTCTGGAGTTCTGTTTTCCACTACCATATGCTTAAGATCTAGTCAATATTATTTAATTCTAACATATATATATAWAAAATCAAATTATTCCTGCAAGACAAACAGAAAGCTTGGCAATCCAGTAAGAYTGTAACCCATAATTGCTTTCTAAGGAAGGACTTAATCCTATGGAATACAAAGGGCTTCCTTTTTACTTTTCCTTGGCTAAAAGTATTTGTCAACTTCTTCATCCATTTATCACAACAACCTTCATATGCTGGGTTTCAGAAGCTTATATACTGCTTTTTTCCCCCACTCTGTCATTCCAGATTGGCTGATATCACTCCAGATTGTACTGAACAAATGGGGATGTTCTTAGCACCCGAAGGAAGCACTCTCAAAATAAAGCTGTGGAGCTTCAGGAGCCATAGAGATGGAGAAGAATTGCTGCAGAGAGCAAGGATTTCTCTACCTTTCATTGCTTCCTGCCTTTGTTAAAAAMCAAGGTTAAGCTCATGGGATATTCAGAGAAAGACTCCTACAGTGTCTTAGAAGTGCAGAGATGGTGTCATCCTCTTTCTTTGATCAACCCGCTTGGGCTTTACTACTCTTTACTGCTCTCGCTTCCATAAATAAATGAGCCCTTAAATGTAATGAACATAATCTCTACAAACACTGAAAAAAGAGTGCTACCAATGCCTGTCCAATGAGTGAGTTAAATCATCATGTCTGCAAGGATGCACAGGAAGTGGGGTGAAACTCAGAAAACAGCATTCACACAAAAATACCATCCCCTGCTTGAGCTGGAACCACTGCAAAGATCTGACTGAGGAGGGCTGTGGACAGGAAAGCAGAGACTCAGAAAAGCAGCAAAGAGGTCTTGGTAGATCATTGATGGAATAAAAGGGCCAGGAAATCTGATAAAGTCCTTGGAGAAGTAGCAAGGAAATGAGCAATACTAAGGAAGTGTTATTATTCCTATAGTATACAGGACCAGTAAGACCATATCTGAAATGCAGCATCCAACACTGAGATCAGTGCTTGGAAAGATATGCCGATTGGAATGCAAATTAAAAGAGATTCAGAAAATAGTTACAATAATGATTCACGGTCTGGAAAAGCTGGCTTACAATGAGAAAATAACATAGCTCAATTTGGTTCCTCTAAGAAGAGGATATTGCATCCTGTGAACTGGGGAAAGGTTTCTAATAAGAAATTTGCTCTGTCTAGTAGAGAAAGACATAAAAAGTTCTGATAGCTGGCTACTGACTCTCTATTTATTGTGTTCAGAACCCATGTAAAATGTTACCAGTGAGGGTAATTAGACTTTGACGCAATTTTCAAACTATTGTGAAAGTTTCTCACCAGCTCAAGTCTTTGAATCCAGAGAAAATATCTTCTTGAAAGGACGGCTCCTGCATGTCCAGGAGTTAGAAATTCTTTCTAAGAAATATAGAAAAAAAAAATCTGTAGTCTAAGTTAGACAAAATSTTTAGATCAAAATCTCCAGATGAGTTATCAGTATCAGACTGTCTGATAAAACCTGCTTCTGCATCCTCATAGACAGATCTGGATTAAATTAAATTCCCAAGGCTCCCCATGCAGCTTGAAGTGCAAGTCTTTCATTAAATCTATTCTGTTTAAGCCCTAGTGAAGCTTCGGTGTGTCTCTCTCATCATATCCAGCCCACTCTTGCCTGCCTTGCAGCCACACATGTGCTTGTAAACGCTGTCCACCTAAGTAKGCATGCCGACAGCAGTTGCAGGAGGATGAAGTGCACGCTCCCTCCATGGCACCATAATCATCATGTTTTATGCTGYGGAGTTTGATTTTGACCTAAAGAAAGAGAAAGTGGTCATCAYCTAGACTCGCCAAGAGCCAATGAGATAGGCAGAGGTCTGTCCACACGCTGCCAAGGGGCACGTACCTGCACCAACCCTTCAGGCACGTCCCACACCTTCCTATCAAGGCACACATCATCAACACCCTCAGCATCATCCCAGAGCTAACACAGCAAAGAGCTCCAAATGCTTACAACTGTTGACTCCGTTAACTGAATTAATGGTGAGTCACACAATTGTCGTTTGGACCTCCAGGTCTACCCTAATGCAGCCTTTTCCTGGACTGTGGCATATTTTGGAACTCAGTCTGCTCTACCTGCTGGTTGTTGTCTGCAAATGTCTTGTGCAAAACAATTGACTTAATGTCTCTTTTCCGCTCTCCCCTTGGCAGTGCATGTGTCCATCTGGAATTACAACCTCCTATGACCATCAGGCTACCTCTCATCACACAACTGACAGACTTACGGGTACCCATCCTGTTTCTATGCCTYATCCTACAGCATTTTGGTTTTGCCTTATCTGCCTCTTTTTATTAGTGCAATATGCCTCAGTTTACAGCAGATTTCTTTTGTGTTGTACTCTCAAGCAAAATATAAGAATGTGTTATCTCTATTTCATTGGCACTACTCTGTAATATAAATTCTAAAGTCATCTTTTTAAATACTTTATTATATCAATATCATTTTCTAACAATCAGATGAAAGAAATGGGGACCAAAAGATACTTCACTGCAAACTGCTAAAGCCATGTCCACTTAAATGAGACTCAGCATGCCTCTAAACTGTGCCTGCTGTTTCAGACAGATTATCTGAAATACAAAAATCACCTGTCTAGTGCAGTCAGGTTATCCCAGGAAAGCAGRCAGAGTTTTCTCAAGCACTTTGGTGAACAATCTATGCCAAATTTGATCTAAAGGAAAAAAATCTTCTGTGTACCAGCTGTGTCCCTATGGGGATCCTTAATCCCTATATACTTTTGCTTTAATTGAAATGTATGTTTTGGATCTCTAATAATCCTTAAAAGTTTTACAGTTTGCAGACACTATGACCTTCCTCTAGCATTTCTCTTGGATTTTCCAACTCTCAGATGATTTCTTTGTGGGCTTTTTAATAATTTTTTTATTTTTCCTATAACTGCTTAAGAATCACAACTCACATACTTTTAAGTAAAATCCCACTTAGTCTGACCCCTCCTTTAAATTGAAAATACTTTTTGGAAATATGCAGTTCTGACTAACTCATGTTAATATACTTGTTGTTGTTGTTGTTGATGATGTGTTGTATTCCAGCAATAGTTTGGGCAGCTATTATCAATTTTCTTTTGAAATTAAGCAGTTTTCTGTTTTCCTCACAACACAGTTCATAGCATAAACATGACCTAGCACTAGACCTTTCTGCACTGCATTTCTATCAAATGCTAAAGAGATCATCCACAGCTACCAGACCTCAGTCAGGTTTGTTATTTTTAAATCACTGATTTGGGGTTGAAAGTCTGTCTAACCCCAAAGTAGAGGCTGGCAGGCCTTAATGAAAGCAATAGGTGATATATGGTCAGTCTCTGACCACAAATGTCTTTGTCATTGATTGCTAAATGCACTAAAGTTCTAAACTCAAGGGCTGAATTCAGGACATTTAACTCCTGTTTGTTCCTGAAATCTGCTAACCCTCTGTACTCTTTGGTTTAAATGGGAGACTGGGACAAACTTCCCTTCACCGTCTGACATCCCAAGGAAAGTGCAGACTTTGTCTGTCAGCTGAGAYGGTCCTGGTGTTGAAGATACCTGCTTCTAGGCTGTATCTGCATGCTAACTAACAGGGGAGGAGAGCAGGGCCTCGTGCCCAAGGACGAGCGGGCTGATACCCCATCACCTCTTAGCGAGGGTGGCCCCTCTTCGGTAGACTTCCCTCACCCTCACCCATGCTGCGGGACATTTAGCCTGTGTCTCTTCAGGCCCCTTGTGACCCCGCAACATCGTCATTAGTTTGTATTTCTTTTGTCAGTTTAAAACACCCGAAATAATACAACAGCAGTGGTAGAGCCAGCCTGCCCGATGTTTGCACCACTGAACTAAGAGGAAACAGGGCACGATGAGAGATGTGCATGACGGGCCTTCTAGACACACCAAGCCTGCTGGGACCGTAGGAAGGACTATGCAGCACAGAGGCAGCAAGCCTGGTGTTTGGGCTGGCCTGTGCTAGCAGCTAAGCAGTCGGCATGACCAGTGCTATGCCCACCTCTGGCCTTATGTCTTCCTTCATCTAGAATTCCTTTGTCTACATTCTGAATCTATAGAGAAGGTATATTTTATCCCTGGCTATACTAATATCTTTCCCTTACAAGAAAAAAAAAAAGAAAAAAAAAAAAAAAAAAAAAAAAGGAAAAAATGAAAAGAAATACCTATCAGCATATCTAACATAGCACTGGTAGCACTCTCTCTTTCACCCGAAATCCCTCCAGAGCCTTTGCACCACTGTATTCAGGATCTCTTCCAGCGCAGCGCAGTAGGTGCCCTCCAGGCTGAATCCAGCCACTAGGACGCTCCCATCTGGCCTGCCATCTTTTCTGCAGCAGACGGCGACCAGATGTTCAGGCAACGAACGTGCAGGAGCAGCCGAACGCCTTCCCAGGCCTCCGCAGCGCGGCACAGGGACGCGCACTGCTCCGCTCTCGCGAAGGGACAAGGATTGCTGGCAGCGACGTGTCTGGTTGTCCTCTGGCTTGCTCRCTGGTGTCCAATTTAAAACGCAAAACGTCTCCTTTCCTTTCAGGTCGAGCATCTGAGCACACAGGCAAGTTATCATGAGGCAAGGCACGAAGAGCAGTAATCCCCTGAGTGTGCTCCTGCCCCAGTCAGAGCTGCTGATCCCCCAGTAAATAGGAAACAACTTATCCTACTTCATGCATGGAGGTGTGTGCACACAGCATGTGAATAAAGTTGACGGGCTCCAAATCTGTATTTGGTCTTTCCTTATGATTTACTCCTTGCAGTCCATTTGACTTCTGCTAAAGAGCTGCCCATCACCTGTAAGTACTTCTGCAGCAAAAAAAATGCTGCTGCTGGTCTCCTTGCTCCATGTCTCCTCCACTTATGACTGTTTGAAAAGTCATATGAACCCTGGAATTTCTTTATCATCTTCAGCTGCCAGACCTTGTACTGATTTGCAGAGTTTATTACATATAAGAAGGATGCTCTGCTATTTGTGTATTATTTCAGCTGTGTAGGTTTTTTTCTACCCCTTTCTCTTTTTTTTCATGACATTTCATCTCCTTGGTCAGGCCCAAGCGTCAGCATTCACCCTCCCTCYCAACATTTTATTTTAAATCAAGCACCTTTCTCGCCTTGGCCATCTTCTGTTGATCTCTTAAGGGGAACCCTCCAGTRTCCTTAAAATGCAGCTTCCCTCTGGGGAAAAGGATGGATTGGGTTGAAAGGTTTTGTACCTCTAGCAATGCAGGCATCAGGGCAGAGCAAAAGGGGCTCAAAATCAGAAATAAAAGATAAGGTGGGTTCTGAGATGTTCAGCTATTTCTGTACAGACCCTGCTTGAGGAATAAATCCAGGAAATGCAGGGTGCAGTGAGCAGTTTGGTCCACTGGCCATAGCCAGAGAGCAAATTGGAGCCATACTCCTCACCAAAGGACCTCAGAGGAGAAACTTGAGGTTAGACATAAAATTGTAAGGTCCGCCCTTGATCCATCCCGGAACCAACTTAACAATGGGCAGGCTGCAAATGCAATAAGAGTTTTCTGTTTGTTTGTATGTTTTTATTTTTGTTTGTTTTGGTTTGGTTTGGTTTTCTGTGGGAAATGCTGCCAGACTACTAACTGTGAATGACAYTGAGACCAGCAAAGCTTAATAGGAAGGTCCCAGGAAGGTACTGTTTTAAGGTCATCTAAAACTAAAGTGATATAGAGACAGATTTTAACCTGGTTACACTGACATGATTCTGGAAGAGCTCCCCTGCCTCCCATAGCGTTTCATTGGGATTGCACCAGTGCTACTGAGATCAGACCCTGGCATCAACAGAATAAGTGCTATTTGTGCCAATTTCCTGGTGGGAGTGATTGATTAGATCTGGTTGAACTTGCTCTGTCCTGAGCAGGTGTGGAGCAAATTTACCCTGACTCAGTCAATTACCTTTACCAGAGAATCAGAAGTAGCAGCGTSAATATGATAACAATGTGCTACAGGACCCATGCTTCTCACTATACCAGGTCTCCTGCTACCAGAATAATCCTGAAGTGATCACGGAAAATGATGCTTGAATTCTGTACAGTCTGGGCGTTTGGGTTCAGATTCATTCAGTGCATGAACAGAAGCTTGATGACCACATTGACATTAAAACTCCTCTACGTCATGGGCATCATCTGTCAAGTGGGTATATTATCACTGCTAAAAGCTTTGGGTTTGGCTTTTGGGGAGTTCTTTGGGTTGGGTTGGGTTGGGTTGGGTTGGGATTTTTTTGTTTTATTTTGTAGGTAGTCTAAGGATCCTGAAGGAAATCATGTGGTAGAAGAGGACATCACAAGAGAGGACAGACTTAGGAAAAGAAAACGTGGACCAAAAAAATGCATGTGGAGATGCCCAAAGAGTAAATGTGATGTGTGTTGTGTGTGACATAGAACATGTGTCCTGTGGCAACTTGGTTTACCAGATGTGAGGGTAAGGGCTGGAATCTCCTTCTCCCAATCACTTGCCATTACACTGGGAAAGTTTGTATGATTTCCTATAGTCACAGCCAAAAGAAGGAGGCATGGAATGTCCCATGTCATATTTCTAACCTGCATAAAGATCTCAGCATTGGGTCTGCCTTTGGTAGTTCAGGTAAGCATCCCCCTAGTCCAACAACTGGTCAGCCTTCAGTTAACCTCAGTGAATTTACCTCTCAGGAAAACTGCGTGCTTGTCTTCCTTGAGCTATAAGTTATTGACAAGACGTGGGCAATACTGATCATAAAGGGAAACAAGGCGCTGTAGGAGCCGCGGCGGCGGCTCCTGGCCGATCAGCAGTGACAATGCTGGAAGCAGCCGGTGCCAGGGAGGCATCAGCTGCCCTGCAGCGGGGCAGAGGTGACGTTGGCCCCTCCTCGGCAGGGCTGCGCTCCCCGGGCAGGTCTGCAGCATTGGCGGAGCCGCCCTCACCCGAGCCGCTCCGCGGGCGCCGGGGACGTAACACGCTGCTCTGCCTTTTGCACCTGATCCAGCTATGTCAATGAATGAAAGGGCTTTTTCCCTTCGTTAGACTGGCTTGATGCTGTATGTAGGTGTGCAAAGGGCCAGGGGTGTGAAAAGGCTGCTGACGCCCTTTCCCTGACGCTGTGCTGGTTCCTTGTGAGTCCCAAGTTGTGCTCATTACCTCTTACACATTTTGTAAGGCAGATGCACCCATGTTGCCTCAGTCCATTTGTTTTCAACAATCATTTTTTCAGCCCCATTTAAACTCACTTACATCAATCCACTGTCCKCACTGATGGTCGGTGAGAGAAATTAGCCAATAGGAAAGTAAATGGGTTTGAAATGTCTTCAGGTGTCCATGCAAACCTGTCTCTCRAAGAAGACTGTCATGTTGGTGGATTCAGTGTGCACATCCATGGAGCCCCATGCCTCCAGCATTCCTCTCCTGGAATAATGAAATAACTCGTGCAAGGCAAACATCAGTAAGTCTCTCTGACAGCTGAGGCAGGGACCAAGGATATTAAATGTTCTTGTCAGTCCTCTGGTTACTGATTTTTTTTTCCTCAGAAAGGTAGTTATGTGTAAACTTTATGGCATTTGGGTTGTTCTTGGTAACTGATAATGTGTTACCAAATACTTCAAAAGGTGAAATTCCTCTCACAAACAAATTTTAGATTTTTTTTTCTCTACCACATGTGTTTGGCCTCTGTCCTTATCCTATGTTGCTTTCAGGCCAAGGTACAGCRGTCGGTAAGTGGATTTCGGATCTGAACGAAGGACTAACGGGGCTCAGGAGAACGGCAGAGCACCTTCCTCACCTCCTCTCTAGGCCTTCCTCGCTGTCCTCCCCTTGCTGCTGCAGCTCCAGCACTCATCGGCCAGGCCTCTGACCAYGCAAAATCAAAGGGCAGGGACCAGAGCTGGCAACCCGCTCTCCTCCGGGCTACACCACGAGTTCAAACCCCATTGCAATAGATTGGCTCAAAAGCACCATGATCTGGTGCCACGGCGCTAATCAAGGCTAGACACTGTGGCGAGGGGCTTTCCTCATGGTCATCGTCTCTGTGGTTGCTAAAAGATCCAAGGGCATTTCTAACACTACAGAGATTAACATTGACAGTGCACCTCAGAATGAAATGGGGCTATACGGGGAGAGGATGAGGAGGGAAAAAGGGAGGAAGAGAAACATTATAATGTCAAATACTAACGATGTGYATTTCTTCTTTTTTGTCGTGTGTCGTTTCCTTGGATCTAGCCTGTAGCCAGAATTGCTGCATTGTACTACAGTAAAGGCAAGTAGAAATGATACCTAGAAGAAAAAAAAACACCATCTGAAAGAGGGGAAAGTTCTCCTGGCTTGGGTTATGTGCAATTCCAGGCAGTGTAACAGTGAAACACGAGCTGAGGCTTCTCGGTTGCTGTGAACACGCTATCTTTTAGGGGTTGTTACTCTCATAGCTTCTAAACTTTGAGATATAAACAGCAAACCTAATTCTGAAAAAAGCWCCTACTGCACTTCATTACCATAACCAGGAGCACACACCTTTAAATCAAAAGTCAGTTGAGTTGGAAAAGGTTTAAGTTTTTTCAATAAATTACTTTTTATAATGACTATAAATGTTATATAGTACACCGAGTCTTACTAGAGGAAGATAGTTTACTGTACCTGAATTGCTGGGAACACTTTCTGAGACATAAAGCTGACAATCAGACATCTGAGTGTGCTTGAAAAACATCGTCTACCAAAAGATTAAAGTATGAATTTAGTAAAGTAATCCAGGAAGGAAACCCTTTGTTCTTGTTACTTATCATGGCAACTGAAGGGGGAAATGAGCGTACACTTTTGTTCAAACACAGCTAAAATATATGAAGAATTTGAAAGTAGAATTATTTTCCCTGTTAAATATACAGATTTTACTGAACTGTATTTCAACACRTTTTCAGATTTTATGCCCATGATAAGTTATTAAACATATAAAATTGCTTTATTTATAGGGTATAACAAAGTTGCTAGTGTTTGTGCCTGCATTTCTCAATATAGCAACTATGTAGGTGTGTATGGATTCTAGATGATCTTTTAATTACAGGGGGAAATAAGAATTACTAGGCGGGGAGAGGTTTGTCACTCTGTGAAAAAGGGAACAAAGAATAATGATCCAAAGAAACAWAATTACTGAAATTGATAATTTCAAGGGAAAAAAAAGATAATTAGGAAAATAAAAAAAAAAGACCTTGCAGTTAGAGTTGTTGAGAGGAGGTCATAAGGGAGAAAACTAAGTATGTGAAACTGAGCRAATTAATTAATGAACTTATACAAACTATGGGCAATTATTTTGAAATATTCCTAAGAGCTCTGAGGGATCTGAAAGGAAAGGGGAGCAAGTTACTGGTCTTCAAAAAAAGAGGCAGGGTAAGAGGGAAAGAAAGAGTGAACCTGTCATGTACCATCTGGCGAGCCTAACTTCGGTCCGCAGTGATACAGTGGAAAAAATATTAAAAGGAAAAAATCCAAAGCACTTAAGGGAGAATAGAGCCACAACCAGTAAACAGCATGGATTTATAAAGAAGGGAAGAAAGGCACACACACAAGCATTTTTTTTTCTTCATATAATTGCAAAGTGGCGGCTGAAGGGAATACAGAAGATGTAATATGCGTCTATACGAACATATAGGTTTGGATGTATGGGCTTCAGTAAATTTAATAAGATCCAGCAGTGTGACCCAAAAAAAAAAAAAAATCCAATGTAATTTTTGGGCTTCCAACACAGTGACGTGGTGTCATGTAGCACAGAGGTGATAGATGCCTCTCTCAGTATACAATAGTGATGAGATAGCACCTAGACTGCTGCTTTCAGACTCAAGCATTTTCAGCGTTAGAAAAGTGTACTGGAAGGAGTCTGAGAAGCGTAGAAGGAAAGGGAAAGCCCTATAGCAATGAAYTGACAATGAAATATTAACTGAAAATAGACAGAAAATCTACAACTCGGTCAAAAAAAAAAAGGTGAGGAGAGTAAGCTCAGGGCTGCCTTCCTCCCAGTGGGCCGTTCACAAAATAAAGAGGACAGAGGTAAATGTGAGAGTGAAAGCTGGCCAGGGTGTGAGGAGCGCTGGCCTCTGTTCCTGATAGGACACACACACAAAATACTGGAGTGTGTTTCAAGAGAACAGAGAGCTGAGGGATATTCTTGAGAGAGAGAAAAACGGAAGAAGCAATGASATGGAAGTGGGTGAAGCAGGAATCAGGTTGAAGCTAGAAGAGTAAGTAAATAGCTATAACAGTCAGCTCAATCAATGAGGAAAACAGTTTGCTAAGGAGAACTCTACAACTAACCCTGCTCTGGTCAAAGCATAGGTGTCCATGCACCAGAAAGCATCTACATTAGTGAGGAGAAGGTTTGGAGGCCTAAAGAGGCTCTCTGAGGGAAAGAAAGCACAAACGTTGCCTTGCATGAATGGAGATGGATCTCTAACTTGCCCAAAGTACCATGGRCTGTGACAGGATCTTTAGTTGTTCTCGGCAAACCGCAGCAGGATGCGTTTAAAGCTCTGCAAACATCACTATTTGCTCCCGAATCTGGGACATAACACGCTCCTCCAGCCAAAGTGCCTTTCAAGCGCGAGCATTTCCCGGCTTGTGCCCCCGTGAGCTGCGCGGAGGCCCCCGTGCCCCGCCGCAGGGCTCCGCTCCTTGGGGCCGCGAGCACCCTGCAGGGCAGCGGCGAGTCCCGGGCCGCTCGCTGCCCTGCCTGCCTCCCGCCGGGCTCTGCATCCCCTCCGCTGCCCAGGAGATGGTGCTGTGGATTTTGCATCGGCAGCGCGGCGTGGGCCGCTGCTTCCCGGCACGGCCCCGCTCTCAGCCGCTTTGCCTTCCCTCYAGCCGCGGGGTCAGGGGCTCGGGGATACCGGGCTGGCACCCCCGTACGTCTCAGTCCTGCTCCGCTCTCGAGCGGCTCCCCCCGCGCTGCTTCCCSACACCTTCTTGTGCAAAACAAGCGGGGTTCCCCCGGGCAGCGATTCGCGCCCTTCTCCCCACGACCGTCCCGCAAAGCCGAATGCACCCCCAGACCCCGCACCGCCCTGCTGCGCGGGCAGCCCCAGATAACCCACGGCGAGACCGGGCGCCTCGACGGCCCGAGAGGCCCCTTCGCACCGAAATCCCCCTCGGGCTCGCGGGGCCAGGTCTGATGGGAGAGACCTTTCCTCGTCCTCTCACGCAGTGGGGTTAAGGGGCGTTTTATTGCCGATTTTTTTTTCCTTCAGCTGTCTTTCCTTCGCCCTGAACTTAAATGAAGAGTGTCTAAGAGGAGACTCRCGGCCGGGGCAGAGGAAGGAAAGGGCTTCCCGACACCGCGCTCAGCCTGAGGGAGAGCAGCCGGAGCGCCGCTCCTGCCGGGGCTCCGGACCCGGCTCTGCTCCCGGGGCTCGCAGAAGCTCGCAGGGGGGCCCGAGCTCGCCCCGATCAGCTGGAGTTGCTCTGCAAAGCAACTCTCCGCCTGCCCGCCGCTCGCTCGGCTCCTGGGCAGCGGTTCTGCCTCCCGGAGGTTTTGCCGCAAGGGGAGAGCGCGGCCCCGAGGAGGGAGAAGGAGGGGTTAACTCCTCGCTCAGGTGGGAGGCAGGAGAACAAACTCACTGCGGAGCAGATCCTGCGAGAGCGCAGCCCGAGCGCAGCCGCCGCCGCCGTGCCGCTCTCATCTGCCCTCTCGGAGCCTCCAGGCGCTCGCAGCCCTCCCCGGGGCCGGGGCTCCCCCGAGCAGGTGGGGGGGCGCAGGGACACATTCAAGCTCGCAGCTGGCCGGGGACCCCCTGCGGCTCCTTCGCCGGGCGCTGGGCTCTGCCTCTCCGTGCGGGGCACCCTCCTCCCCCGGCCCGACCCGGCCCGACTCGGCCCAGCCCGGCTCGGCCCGGTCCTGCCGCAGCCTGGCCCAAAGTCGCAGCCRAAGGGCGGTGAAGCCGAGGCCACAGGGCCACGGCCCAATTAAACCAGGTAACGAGACGCTGGGCAGATGTATTTTCATTGCGCCGTGAGATGAACGCAGTGTTAAATGCCTGACAACTTCCCAGAAGCAATCAGCAAAAGTTTACGAGTGCATAAACCTCAAAGACCATTCCTCGGGATTTTTATAAGCTCCGCATTTAAAGCTTCTATAAATTCTTCTGCCTGCTTCCAAACTAAAGTTGCTGGAGACTGTTAAACAGCCGCTTGTCTCGGGCGAGAGGGTGCCAGTCTAACAGGCAGGTCCGGCGGAGGAGAGAGGGGCTTTCCTTCCCTTTCCCCCCTTCACCTCCCACCCTGGAGTTAGAATATGAAAGCATGACAGGGCACTGATGAGTGATGAGGTAAGATAACTGGGACACACCAAAGTTTCAAGAGAGAGGCAGATAGAGGAAGAAAGCGAAAAGAAAGMTTGAAGAGAATTAAAGGGGGTAAAAAAAATGAGGCAGTTGCACGAAGGGACAGATTGACAGGCAGGCAGGCGTGCAAACAGATCCTCAGGCGGACGGGCAGGCGGGAGGATGGACGGGGAGAGGCGGAARGCTCGGAGGAAGGGGCCGAGGTCCAGGTGCAGCCTGAAGCTCTGGGCGGCGCCGCCGAGGCTCCCTCGAGGCTYCCACCATGCGGTTCCCTCGGGTGTCCCCGGACCCCTGTCCCGAGGTCCACGGAGGAAGGGGTGGCGGTAGCGCCGCTGAAGCCGGGGGCACCCGTGCAGAGACCTCCGCCTTCGGAGGAAGAAGCTGCCAGCGACGAAAGGTCGCAACAGATTAATAGATAACAGCATCCGTCATCCTTAGGTGACCACATCGGCTTCACAAGTTGGCCAGTAAACATGTTGTGTATATACATAAATAAAATAATAATTAAAACCCACTGTCGTGATTATAAATCCCATTGTTTACTATCGCAGGGAAAATGAAGTTGCTAACTGGGGAGCAGCAGAGACCGAATGCCTCGGGCTCCATGAGGAGGGAGGTTAAGCGCGGCGCGGCTCGGCGCGGGGGGCAGAGCCGAGCYCGTCCCCGCGAGCCCCGGGCGCCGGGCAGGGGCGAGCGCGGCCGCCAGCCGGGACCGGGGCCGGGGCCGGGGGGACCCCCTGCGCGGCGGGCCCGGCTCGTGTGGGCACGTCCGCGGAGGGACACGCGGTGACGAGGGGCCGCGTTGGAGCCTTGTCCTCGCTAGAGGAGATCTCAGTCAATTACTCTCAAATCTGCAGCTTGGCTTCTCTTCGTTCTTCCCAGGTGAAAATGCAAACGTTTTTTTTTTTTTCTTTTTTTTTTTCCTGTTGTCGCCTGGTCCTTTCTTTCCTGAAACAAGGCACCCAACTGTTCTGATATTACCATTCAAAAACAGGTTCTGTGGCAAACCTCATTTGTGAATCTATTACAGAGATTAATAGATTATTTCTCCTTTTTCAACTAATTCTCAGTGGGGAAATTTAACCATATGGTAAGGAGAGAATTAGAATTTCATCACATTAGAGCAAAATGTAATGAAAAGAGTCCAACACCTGGGGCCAACTCTGAAAGACACAATTAAAAGGTTTTTAATGAAACCAGAGAAACCAAAAATTTCATAGCCTTCAGTAATTCTGCCACATAAGGATGATTTACTGGAAGTGTTGGGAAATATTGTTTTTACTGATGTCATAAGAATGAAAACCTGCCACTAAATACTATGCGCTCGCAGGGCGCTTGGACTGAAGAGAGCGGGAGCTGCTCGTTTCTGTTGTTAGAGGGTCCGTGGGACAAAATCCAGACAAATACTCGGGTTGCCACTTCGGTGAGAGCCCCAGTGGCCCTGGGGGCTTGTGCTTGGACCTTAGAAGGTGGCACTGGAACCCCATAGAGCGCTAATGAAGGGCAAGGGGGCGCTGGGGCCCTTGTCGCCCTGGCCCGGGCAGCTGCGCCCCGGCGCTGGCAGCGGTGCAGGATGCTGCCCTCGAGCAGGAGGCTGGGACGRGGCTGTGAAGAATTGYGCAATAATAATAATAATAACAACAACAAAGTTTGGGAGGTTTCGTCCTTTCTCCCCCTTCGCTCCCCACCACCCCATGCTCCCCAGACCGGTTCATTTTCAAGGTGACTGATGGGGCTTTATATTTTTATAGGGGCACGGGGGATAACCACTGTAAAGCAGCAATCTGCTCCTTGAAAACGGCTAAGAGGGGGGACCTCCCCGCAGGTTGGGCTCCCTTCTCCTGAGAGGGGCAGGGGGAGCTGGGGCGACTCTTGCCCCCCCATGGAAGCGGGGTGAACTCCGGGCAGCAGCAGTGGGCACGCCGGTTCCCATGGATTCACTGGGGCTTAGGTGCTTAGATCTTTCTCTCTTTTTTTTTTTCCACTCACGGGTGGGGGTGGGAGGGGGCTATAACTTAATGTAGCCACGCGGTGGGGAGGGCTGGGGGGAGAGGGACGCTCCCCTGCCTCCGCGGGTAAGTTAGCAGGAGTCTCCTGGCAGCCCTCGGAAGGGGAAGCGTTGGAGCAGGCTTTTCTGCAGTGCAGGGCTGTAATTTGCTGAAGGAGGCAAAGAACATCCTTCGATCTAAGTAGGGCTTTTAGTGTGCTCATTGATGAGTGAAAGTCGCCACACATGTCAAGCTAAAGGCAGTTGTTGGGTTACTAACAGGACACAACGTCTTGCAAACATATGCGTTAAGCTGTGTATACAGATGGCAGGGAGAATAATGGAGCAGGCGCCTCTTATAAAGCTCTAGCTGCTGCCTGTCTTCAGACCTGGGAAATGAAACTATTCAGACTCAGGGCCAGATAGCGCCTGGGATTGTTTGTTACCGTTTTAATCCTATTAATTAAAACGTTAACCTGATTGGGTAGAAAGCTCTGTCCCAACAGGCGAGTCTTCTTCATAATAACCTACTCTCAGAGATAATGATGTAAAAGACTCCCCCGTCTGCGGCGGCTGCTGGTTGATGGGTCCGGAAATCTCTTGAAGGTGAATCCAAGCAAGATAAACGGTGGAAGCGGCTCGGCTCGCAGCGCACAATGCCCCAGCGCGGCGCCTGCTGAGGACGAGCCGGAGCCGCCGCCGGAGCCGCCGCCGGAGCCGCCGCCGGAGCCGC
>PTEX01000088.1:495964-516710 GCA_003342815.1 Eudromia elegans | reverse complement strand
TTTAAGCGACTCGCAGAAACAAAGAGACTGGACCGTTGCTATGAAAGACTTGGTATTTTTTATCGTCTCTAAACTTCGATCCTGTGAAAATGCGCAAAGTTTTCGTGAGAGTGATTTAAAAATCGAGAGAATTAAAGAAAAAAAAAGAAAAACCGACGAAAATAGCCGATCAAACTCCCCACTCCGTGTGGCTGAAAGTATCGCATTTTTAAAAGAAATATTTATGTGCACCTTGTTTCTTCCCACATTGCAATGATGTATAAACAAGACATGCTATTTATTTGTTATTTTTAAATGACCCTTCCACGCCAACAATATTTATCATGTGTTAAGGTCAGGGGTCTTATGTGCAGTTACTTTAAATGCTTCTAAAATTCTGTTTATGGATTAACTTAAACTGTGTGCCAAGTGTTTAAAASGTTTATTTGCCAACAACGTATAATCAGAAATGTCGATGTACCAGAGCTGCTTAGGTTTATAAAAGGTCATCTGGATTTTTAAGTTGCATCATCCCTGTATTTAAATTGAGCTTTAATAAATTGCTTCAGTCCAAAAATTACAGGAAAGGTGTATTCTTAATTGCCGAGACAACTGAGTTTTGAGAGGGTGTTCTTTGCATTAGGACAGATAATAGCTATTTACTTTTACAAGGCATCAGAGCAATAGCTGCTACAAGAACATTTCCCCAGGCGCTGTGTTTTCAAAGGTATAATTTAAACCACTTTTAATGTGTATGTAAATTATTCTGACTGTGATGATTATTTAAGTTGAAATACTTTAAAATACTTTAGGCTGATTTACAGAACGCTTGGAATTCTTCTCTTTTTTTTTCCTTTTTTTGGGGGGGAGGGGTGGGATGTTTTTATTTTATTTTATTTTGGAGGGACAAAAAAATGAGAGATGAAGAGCAAGAAGTAGCTATTTACCCAAAGTGAGCCTTCAGTTTGAGTTTGCATGGCTGGGTGGCTGTCTCTCTGCCATTTGTAAATCAAGAATTTTTTGTTCAAAAAAAAAAAAAAAAAAAGAGTCCTGCTATTTTCCACTACTTGCAGCTAATACAAATTCGGACTGTCAGGTTGGATGGCAAAATAGRAGCCGTGATGGATCTGTTGGCAGGTCACGGATGTGTAAAGAGTGATATATATTAAATAGGTCAATCAGAGGATGACAGCAACGTGCGATCGTTTGTATGTGTATCTATGTTGGAAAGAATCTTTATTAAAATATTTTGAGCAAACGCTTGGGCCACGCTCTGCTTTGTCACCCCCCGGAGCCCGGGGCAAGGCGGGGGCGGGGGGCACCATCCCCTCTCCACGCCCTGCTCCCAAGCGCACCCCCGGCTCAGGGGACTCTGGGGACGCCCCAAAGAGCCCTAGGGGACCTGCCAGGGCCGCCCCTTCCCCTTTACCCCCCACCTCCAATGGGGGTCCGGCGCTGCCGCCCACGGGCGGGCGGCGCCGCTCGCAGGGCCCGTCCCGGCGCCGGCGGAGCCGCCGCTGCCGCACGGGGCGGACGGGGCTAAATGTTTTCTGCTCCACTTGCCATCAAAAAAGATTAATCAGAACCTGCAACTTTTCAGGAAACATAACTGTAAAGTGCCGCCGAGCTGTGGGAAGGCAGCCCAGAGAGGGTGGGCAGATCAGCCCCCAGGCGCAAGGAGAAGCGTCTCTCAGCATTTACTAGACAAAGGCTGGGTGCGTCTAATTATGATTATTAAAACAATTTCCATGACGATGTCTAATATTATGTTAATTTGAAAACAACTGTGTATGAAAACTGTCGACTATAATACCTAAATTCATTTAATGAAACACATCGTTAAGGCAATTAAACCTCCTGGATGTGATTAAGGAACATAATTACGACACTGTTCTGCGCCATAATTGGGTGTCTTTAATCAAGGGGTAAAGTGATCAGCAACACAGCCATTAGTTTGTATTGTTCTGTCTCTGCTGTCCATCATTCTGATTAGGAATTAACCGCCGCCACCCGCTTGGCTTGGTGCGTGTGCGTGTGTGCGTGTGCGTGTGTGTGTGTGTGTGTGTGTGCGTGTGCGTGTGTGTGTGTGCGTGTGCGCGGGGTGCGCGCGTGTTCGTGCGCGTTTGCGGCCGGACCCGCCGCTTGCTGCCTCTCCTCGCTCTGCGGGGCTGCCCCGGGACGCTCCCCTCGAAGGTGCGGGCGCCGCTCGGCTGGGGCCGCAAGCGGCACCGGCGACGTCACCGTCCCATGGGGCGACATCGCGGCCCTCGCAGGCCCTGCCGGGCCCGGGGCTTCTGCACGGCCCAGCCGGGAGGACAGAGCTCCAGTACGCTCGGGGTCCGTCTATGGGACTGCCCCTCAGGAGCGGGAGCCTGGGGAGGCGGKGGCGGGCAGGGCGTCCCTTAACCTCTTTTCTTCTTCTCCCCCCTCTGCCCAGGGTCTCCCTTTACCGGTCTCGGCTCGGCTTGAGCGTGTGAGTTAACAGAGGAACAGAGGAAGCAGAGGAAGGCGGAACAAGAACAGAAGTCCCCTTCGCTGCCTCGCTGCTTTGGACCTGGTGCCCGCCGGCTCCCTCCTCGCCTCCCTGGAGGGGCCGGCCCGTGCAGCCTCGACGTGCGGTCGCTGCCGGCGGGACCCGAGCCGGGCCGGCCGAGCAGCTCCCGCAAGCGCCTCTCCCTGCCGGGAGGAGGAGGAGGAGGAGAGAGGCTCCCCCCGCCCCTCGCGGGCTCGCGAGCTCGCCTAGCCACAAACGCACGTGTCCCCCCCGCGCGGGAGATCCCCCCACTGCCCACGGCCCCGCCGAGCGCGGGGCTCCGCCAGCCTCCCCCAAACGCCGCTCCCGGCCCCACGACGGCTCCCTGCCCCGGCCCCTTACCCCGCTCCTGCGCCCGAAACGGTCCCAGCATGAGTGACATTGGCTTTCCTAATGTAATGACTTATGAAAGATATAATCATGTGTTAAATTGAATCCTCCGCTTAACTGTTAATGGTGTGCTCTGGGCACATTTACGTATTAGATGCTATGGTAACTAATTACCACTAGAAGAAGGGATAATACACTTTCCAGACTTTGACAAATAATTATGAGTGTTCACATCCCTGCTAGCAGCAGTTGCAGCGGATCTGCTGGAATGAGTAAGTGAATAAATGAATGGGTAAGTGAACTTGTGTGCATGGAGGGGACTAGATAATGAATAGTGGTCAAGTGAGTTTTCTTATTAAAACCTTTAATGAAAACGTGATTTAGGGTGGAAGGGGGGAAAAAGTGCGACGCTGCCTCTAAACGTAATTAAATCGCGTAATATAAACATCAGAAACATAAATAAGTTTGCTTTTAATTAAAACGCAGCAGTCAAAGTAAATTATCCACGTGCTCGGAAACTTTGCAGCAATTACCACTTTTTTTTTTTTTTTTTTTTGAGGTGAGGGGCGGGAGGGCTAAGAGCGGGTGAAGCAGACGAGCCAGGAGTGCGCCGAGGCTCCCTCCGGGATCGTTGGTAACTTCGGTTTCGCCCGCTGCCGATAGGCCGGGGGGCAGCCGAGACGTGAGGCGGGTGCCGGAGCAGCTCCTGGCCGCAGGACGCGGGGGAAGCCGCGATCGGCTCCAGCGCCGGCCCCGGCCCCAGCCCCGGCGGGCTCGAGGGACCCGGGGGCTTCTCGCCGTGCCCCGCAGCGCCGCGGGGCTCCGCGGCTGGCGCAGCCCTCCCGAGCTTTAGCCCCGGCTCCTCTCCCCGCCGTGCAGGCGCGGCGGGGGTCGAGCCGTCCTGCCCTGGCACCCCCCGCGCCGCCGCGCAGCCCTGCCCGAGGAACAGGGGAGGCTGCTCCTGCTCCTGCTCCTGCTCCTGCTCCTGCTCCTGCTCCTGCCCCCTGCCCCGGCCGTGACTCGGGCGCCGCCGGTCCCCCCCTCGCCGTGGGTGACACCCGAAAAAGGGACATCTGCTAAATGAGCAAAAGGCACCAACCAGCCCCATTTCCCCGCGGTCGCTCATGAGCTCCGTGTCACCGAGCCGCCCCCTCCGGGGCGCTTTTCAGGGGATCTGTAAGGAGAGCGGGCTGGTTCTCCAGCCCCCTGAAGGGTTAAATCCTCCCCCAAGCCCCTAGTTGCCCTTGTCCTCTCAACCTGATTCAGGGACGTGCAATAAAATACGAAGCAAATTTATGGTCTGTTTCAAGCACTTTAAGGCTGTATTTTTAAATTCATATATGCACATATAAGAACTATGATCTGTGAATAATTCGAAATGCTAGAGCAAAAAAAGATGCATTTTAGATCAAACGTAACCGTTTTCTTACATAATTGTCTCGGATTAAAATAAAAAGAAAKATGCATTTCCAGCAGAGACAAAAGCTGAAAATCTAATGACAGCCATAAACTGCCAGACAGCCATAAATTAACGTCTTCATCAAACACTGAAGGGACCGACGCTTATCTAAATCAACAATCATTTCTCCCAAGAAGTTGCAGGACAGATTGCCCCKCCAGTACTATTTCTAAACCCTCCTAACCGAGGCTGAGGGGCAAACAGCCGCCCCTCGGCGCAACCCTCGCCCCCGCGCCGAGCCAGGGTAAGCGCCCGAGCCGGGGGCCGGTCCCCTGGTGCCACCGCGGGGTCYCTGGAGGCGCGGGAAGGAAGGGGCGGCAGGAGCCTTCCCTCCTCATCCTCCCCCTCCCGCAGGGAGTGCGCGGAGCCCGGGCACCCTCCGGGCACGGCGTTATAACGGGCACCGTTACAACGGGCGCGACGAGGCGTGGGTGCTGCGTTTCGGGGGGCACCGGGAAAAGGCGCTCAGAGGACAGAGCTGTCCCTGGGGCCACTGAGACGGGGAGGGGGCGAGGAAGGGCTCGCCGCGTGCRTGGGTCAGGAGCAAACTCCTTGGAGCGAAGGGGCAGCTGGAGAGGCGAGCGGATGCAAAAGAAGTGTCCAAAGTCACCACGGGGCACGCACCTCTGCACCGCTGTGTGCCAGAACCTGGACTCCTTCGCTTGCTTGCTTTTCCTTTTTCTTTTTTCTTTTTTTTTCTCTTCTTTTCTTTTCCTTCTTTCATTTCTTTCTTTTTTCTTTTTTCTTTTTTTTTTTAAAAAAATTTTCAACTTTGCTGCAATCTCACTGCTGTTTGAAAAAGATGCAAACCAAAACACCATGGCCAAAATCAATGCAATAAAACACTACTAGCTATACTGCCACATTGCTCACGGCAGGAACAGGTGAAGCTCAGGCTTATTTTAACTCTTTCTGCTGGGGTAGCCAGTTTTGAAGGTGAACACATTTCTGCTCTTATAAAGGATACACCATCCACACAGCCTCCGTACCTGAGGTCCTAGGGAAGCCAGCTGCGTAGCAGAAGTGCACATAGTRCTGATAAACATCCCAACACATTCTAATTCCTTGCCTTCAAATTAAAATACATAATTGTCTACTTTACATGCTTTTTTTTTACATGCATTAACTTTTTTTTTTTTTCATGTTTGTTAGCATTTATAAATATATGCATTAACTGGAGGACCATAATACTTTTGAAGTTTTAAATTGTGTTTTCATAATGAGATCCTTTTTTCCTTTTTTCCTTTTTTCCTTTTTTCCTTTTTCCCTTTTTTCCTTTTTTTTTCCTGAAGTGCTGTGGATAACGACTTGACTAGCCATGAGGCACACGCATGTTTAGGTTACACCGATTCACTTCCTATGCTCTGAGAGTTAAATTGCTCCATTCATATAAGTTAACTATAGGACGTTCATAATTACTGCCTCAAGGAATGCTAAAAGAAAATGAAGTTACAGTAACTTCAAGAAAGCATCTAGTGTCAAAACTAACATAGATAAAATATCATTTCAGGAGCTCCCCAGAAGTATCTTTCACACTGTCAAGGACAGTTCACTCAGAAAAGGTACCTGTCTGAAAAACTTCCCAAATAATGCCACTTTTTTACTTATAAACTTCAGTAACTTTTAATAGAATCTGAAGGTAAAGAAGTTACAAAGTCAAACACAAATTTACCAAAATAAATCAAATGCATCTTTTKTTGTTGTTGTTGTTGTTTCTAAGATGCATCTTCAACAAACCTCACAGACATACCGAACATCCCTTTCTGCACGAGAGGAGGAGGAAACAGCGATCCCTCTTGAGTACAACCTTCATTCTAAATAGGCACTGGCACAATGCAGTAGCTACAGTGACAGCCCAGAAAGCCTCAYTGGGGCTTTGCTGGGGCAGTGCTACCCATTGCAACAACTCCATTCATTTTTCTTGTCTTGTTTTAATGAATCTCCTAAGAGGACAGAACTTTCTACACTAGGTAGTGCATCTTGTCACTCCCTGCAAAAAGCAAAGGTAAAACCTAAGAGCTTTATTTGAACATCAGTGGTGGACTTCCAATCTTTATATTAATTTTGAATACTGTCACAGGAATGCCATGAGTATCACTTTGCTTTCTGCCCTAATAAGAACCAGTTTAAGTTTGGCGGGGGTAAAACAGACCTGATCACTCCTTAAATTCAAGAGTTGTTACATGACAAAGCTAAATTAGAGTTTTTTTTGCCCCATATAGAAATACCTTTCAAGATTAATCAATGCAAAAATGCCATATGCTGAATAAATCTTTTAAAAACTAAAGCAATAGTTGTGAATCTGCAAGAAAAGGATAAATGTAATATAGGAAAAAATACCATGGACAGTTATTCAATATTAAAATAGATTTATTCAATTTTATTGTGTCTTTGAAATACAAAATTCACTTAAGATGTTAGATTGCTAAAATAAAGAAGGTTCAATATTGTTGCTCAGAAATTCACAATATTCCTTATTTGAACTAAGAGCCTTAATGATGGACATTAACTACTACAGAAGAACCTATCCATTGTTTTCTATATACATAATGTCAGTTTGCACAGTTAAGAGCTCTTCACAATCTCTCGAATGTCAGAAAGTTCAATACTAATGAAATAGAAGATCATTTATAATTCTACAAGTAAAATTCACAGGCCAATAGTTACTTGTAAAGATACCAATGCTGATAACAGTGACATGCAACTGGCTCAAAACCGAAAGCTGAACAACTTCTCTTATGTGGTTTTGTGAGTACATTAGGACATACCGGCAGAGAGGGAAGTCTAATTCATGATTAGGTACGTATAGATTAATAAGATTGTTTGAGTAGTCTCACAGTTTGAATAAAGATAGTTCACAACAGCTCACAGCAGTGCTCCACACCAGCAGGAAAATGGAGCAAATACAACCTGCAATTTAAAATAATTAAAATTAAATCACATTTTAGCATTCACATTATTTCTCAAGGAATTCACTTCTCGGGTCCTACAAAGGGTAGTACTGGCTCAGCGCACCAATTTTGTATCTTTTTTTTTTTTGTTTTTTTTTTTGTTTTTTTTTAATAGCAGAAGAACGGCCCTTATAGCCACCACAGGCCGTGACAGCTTATTGCAAAGGGCTGGTCCTGGCCAGCCAAATCTTGTAAAACTCATCTGTCAGTGCAGCACTTCACTAGAGGAACAGCAGAGGAATCTGCAGAAGAAACAGGCTGGTACTTCCAGGGAGCTCAAAGGGTGACGAGGAAGCAAACGRCCTGACCATGCCCTGCCAGGCCACCCCTGCAGCACCCGGGCAGCTCGAAAACTGCACTAAAGCCTCTACTTAAACCATTCTGCAACTCGAGCATCCTGGTGACCAATAGAAGAACTTGTCCCTCCAGGTTTCTGGAGCAGAGAGCTTGAAATAAAACCCCATTGCTCCCTATATCATGAAACTAATCCAGGGGTTTTAGCTCTCTGGGGATGGGCTGGTTCGTGTCCTTGAGATGCTCTGGCCTGCCAAGGACATCAGCACCATGGGCCTTCGCTCCCTGTGCCTCCGRCATGGACTCGTCCCTGGTCAGAGCGGCTGGGCTCAGCTGCCAGCTAAACCGGTCCTACCGTTCCCTCTGCCCTGCTTCCACAAGAGAAGGGGGAAGCTGCTCCGTGGCAGAGAGGCAAYGCTGGGGGACGTGGACCTGAACTCAGTGGTGCTGATGCACTCCTTGGTAGCTAGAGACACTTCTTAGGTCTTGATGTCGCATGGGACACCAGGGGCACAGCTGGGTCCTTCCCTGTTTAAAGTTTGACAAGTGTGGTTCCTGATGAAGGGAAAAAAAAGAAAAACAAATGCAAGCAAACAGACCCCAGCCAAATGTTGTCTTATGTGATGCAAAAGGTGATCTCCAATCCCAATGGACTACCATTAAGTGCCCTCGTGGAGCYTTCCTTCAGGTCCTTGTAAAGATTCTGATACTTTTCTTAAATGCATATGTGCCTAGAGATGGAATTTGCCAGGAGACAACCTGGGTCTTCTTTTACTTTCAAAACAGATACTATACAACTTGATCAACAATTAATCTGAAATTACTAATGACTTGCATGTACTTTTGGCATAGTCCCATTATATGGGACTAAATTATACAGCAGCCTGTGATATTCTAATTCAAAATCCTAAAAATAGAATATAATTACAAAAAAAAATCTTATGTTTAAAACAAATACCCACTGTTATTTTCATAGTTGTTTCAGGTTTGTTTCAAAGTTGGATGCCAAAGACTTATCATAGCTGTGGCATGAGATATTTCATAGCTTACATTTAAGCAATAATGCAACAGTCAACAGYGTGATGGCATCAACGTTTCCTCTCTCAATAAAATGGCTTCTAATGTCCAAACTGGATTCGGAGCTACAGAACAGCTGAGTATAGAACAGCTTCTGTGCTTACCTACAGATTAACTACAGTGGTTACAACTAGCTTGAATACTAGAATCTCTCTATAAAAACAGATTCTTGTTCTATAGCACAAGGCAATTATCAGGTTTTGCTGTTGATTAAATGTTGAGGTAAAGTTAAGGCATTTAATCAACTCCAAAGCCCCTTTAATGTAAGTATACTCTGACAGTGCAGACATAATGGATAGTATATGTGAAGAGAAAATGTTCATCAAATATATCTCACAAAAGAACATAATTTTACTCTCTGAGGACTTGGAATGTGGTTGTGTCRATCCCTAGAAGACTTTCTACTGATACTTATTTAGAGTATGTGCTTTACATGAATAACTCAATGGTCTCAGACACAAATAATAACAAACAATTCTAACCTCTAGTATCTAGATAGCAGTTCTCATCTGTAGGCCCTCATGTGCTTTAGAGATGAACAAGATTTCTCATTTTAAAAGAAATGCAAGATGGAGGAACAGGGAATTTAAGCCCATTAATCTCAAAACTAGCTAGTGGCCTTGATTATTCACTGGATATGTCAAGGATATGTCAAGGCAAAGTCTTCAGAGCTCTCTCTCTTTTGCAGAGCAGAGTGTCGGCGGCTTTTTTTGAGCAATATACCTCTGACAGCGCCGGTGCACGGCATCCCAAAAAGGCAACAGTGCAGGCAGTGACATCTTGGAAGAGGGGATCTTTCTAATGACTTGTTCAACAAGCACCGAGATTATCCACCAATGTCTTTGGGYACCTCAACTCCAGATGATCCAGCAATTAATTCCACAACTCAGGGCAAACCTGAGCTCATGTTCAGATGGCTGCAATACCTCTGTAGTTAGTTAGTTCCTTAGAGAAATGAATATCTCAGCACAAAGTAGAGTAAGGGTTGGCTAGTCAAACTAGCCTTCTCTTGCTATGACAGCTCATCTTTCTTCCAGTCTAGGTTCTATTATGGACCGTACACAAGGGAGCATGAGGAGAAGTCTTGCTCACATACAGCATTATTATTTGTATGTCTGCTTGGGTGCACCTTTTGCTGGCACATCCAAAGCAGAGGATTTTGAGGAACACAGGACAGAGCTCACTGATGTGGCTGTTCCCACCACAATTATCATCTTGGTTAATAGAGGTTGGACAGCCAAGAGAATCCTCATCAGACCCTGAAGTGGTGGCTGGGAACAGAAAYAGGGTCTAAAGACGGTCATATAGCCTACATACTAGTAATTAATTTAKGGAAAAAAAAGGCAGACACTCAAGCTGGCTGTGCAGCCAGTGCATAACTAAATCTKGTGACTGGCCAGGGTTTTTATTTGCCCAGATTTTGGCCTCACAGAAGATCATGTTTGAAGAAGGCATGAAGYATCAATGGGAAGTTATAGTGTAGTTCATGGGGAGAAAATTATTAGGTGTTATAGGACTTTAGATCTTCTTGCATGTAACTTAATGTCAAGGCTATGCAATATTATTCAGAATAAAACTCTAAAATATGTTAAATATTCCAGAAAAAAAAGGTGGAAATCACAAGTTAGATCATTGTGAATGAGTAGGGTAGTTTGGCTTTTAGATGACTAAAAGACATATTACAGYGAATTGACCCAAATTCTTTTTTTTTTCTTTCTTTTTTTTTTTCTTTAAACCATTATGCATGTTGAACTAAAGATTTATGGAAGGTCATCTCCAACAGGAACTTCTGATTCAGGTAACTTTCCAGCTTGTAGGTAGGTAATTCAAACACAGACTAGACTACTCTGCCCATGTAGCCACATCAAAAAKATTAAAAAGAAGCTTTAGATATCACACTTGTCCTTGAAGATCTCTATTTTTTTTCTTTTRGAGAAACTCACAAACACAAGAAGTTGTCAAAATAAACAACTGTGTTACTAATAAAACAGTAAGATAAACAGAAGGTAATTTTTGAGATGATAGCATCATTTCAAAAAGGCTCATATACTTCCTCCCTGAAGAGKTTAGCTTTGTGGTTCAAAAGCCAAAAGAGTTCATTTAGGTTTGATGCAGAGTCCACTAAAATCAACAGAACCTCCCRACTGCAGGAAAAAAATCACAGATTTTAATTTTTTTGTTTTGCACGAAGAACAACCCTCAGCACATATYATTGGAGCCAGAGATGTGTTCTTAGTAAGACACTCTTGTAAATCATTCCCACCACCCATACAGCTTCTATTACATCTCCAAACTAAGCACTAGGACACTTAGGTYCACAGAGGGAAGGAGGTAAATAAAAAGCTAGGATAATAATTATTAAAATCATTTTCTTCTAGAGGATATGCMACCCTGCAGAACCTTCTAAGCTCCCCTTCTCTCACAATTACGTTCCTTGAGCAGGTGCAGTGATGCATCCAGGCAGTGRATAAATGGGACCTCTCAATCTAAAAAAGACAGAGTCCCTGTTGAGGAATGAGGCCTTTTGGCTCCAAGGACATCCGTGCAGTGTATCTGAACTGTCGAGTTTCCAAGGAGTCTAAGAGGTTCCCAAGGTACAGTTGCTGAACCCTATTTCCCATATACACAGCCTGGATTGAGCTTGAGGTCATCCCCCCTGAAAATCCAACTCACCTGCCAAGAACACGAGGACCTCTCATGAAGGCACCCCTGGCTATTCACTCAGTCCACCCCTAGTCATCTCACCCCACTATGAACTTAAGCAGGACAAACGGAGGTTGCATGTCCCAGCATGTGACACCTACTTCCAGTCCAAGGGCTTTTCTCCTTAGAAACAATCAAGAAGGAGACTAGAGCAAAAGGGAAAAAGCAAATATTGCAAAAAAAAAAAATTACAATGCAGAGTGGAGAAATAGAGCAAATGCTGAGATAGGTCAAAGGCATATAGGCAGCCACTCACTCTCCTAAGGACCTTAGCTTGTAACGAAAGGCAATATCAACATTTGGCAGGAGGATACCAAGGCCCATACGACTATTGTCAAGTTCAACTGCTTTGTTTTCTGCTAATTCTACATCAAAATGAGACAAAAGCAGGAAAAGAAACATCTTGATCTCATTCATTGCAAGGAACCTTCCTGGACACATGCTGATGCCAGAGCCAAAGGGCATTAGGAAATATTTCAGTTTTCTTCCTGCCTTGTAGAATGTGGTTTTCTTCTTGCCGTTTTCTATGTAACGATCAAACTTATACTCCTGAAAACAAAAGGGAGAAAGAGAGCAATATGAGTAACATGAGTGGCTTTGTTTTGCATGATGTGTTTCTAAAATGCAGAAAAATACAATAAAGAGGAAGTCAAGGAGTTGACAGCTTCTCCTTTTCAGCTGTTTCCCTTAAGTTTCATTAGCTCTCATTATCTTCCCTACAACACTCCTAAAATCCACTTACTTAGCTCAGCCCTTTTACATCAGGCTCCTTCAACTTCCACATCTCATCCACTGAATGTCTGGCCTGTATCGATTGTAATTAGGTTTTGACCGCTTTGTGGCAGGGACAATAAACCTTAGTGGAAGGACAATTTTCTTATAAAGCATCATACACACGCCGTGTGGTACACACGGTGCGAGCAAGAATAATCTGCCAAATTCTGCAAATGCCAGCGAATAAATTAATGCATTGCATTTATTCTGTTCCTGCAAGGTAGAGCAAAATCTATCCTAACTGTCCTTCAGATTATTCAAAAAACAGACCTGATACTTTGCAGTCAACTTTCCCTGAAGTTGGAGGTGACTGCTGCTTAATTTGCCATATCTGACCTTCAAATAAGTTGCTTTGGAAGCTTTGTGCAGGATGATTGCTAGTGAATGACCATTATAAAGAATATATATATATTTTTTTTTTTTCAAGTAAGGTTTGAAGTTGTGCTTGTAATTTAGGTTCCATAAATCAAACATCTTTCTCATGATTTTCCAATAGAAGGATCACTGTTTAGAGGTAATTCATGTTTTTGAATGAAGGAGATCTGGCAGTCCTCACTCAGTCAACAGCAAATTAGCCACTTATAAAATCCTCCTGCATGCTTTGAATAAAAATGACAGACACTTCTTGCTTATGGTCACTCATTAGCATTTGTCCTGCTTTGCATACATCTGCTATAGCACCAGCCATTTGGAGCTGGCTGGGAACAAGTCACTCAAACAGAAACCACCTCAACTGATTTTTTTTAAAAAAAAAAACACAAATCAAAACATACAAAAAAGTCCCAGATCGAACACTGATACTTATCTACTCATTATATTAAGGGCTCTGAAAACCTTGCATTGAAGGCTTTGCTGTTGAGGAAAACAGTGGCAGGAGAAGAGACTTGTGAGAACACATYTCACGGGGAAGTAAGCACAAGGAGGGGAGGTAACCTGGTGTCTTGACGGCCAGGAGTTCATTTGTCTAAATGGTAGAGGTTTAGATATTCCAGGAATGGGGATACATGTGTGTTTTCATTGAGAAGTAACTCTTTTATTTCTTTTTTTGAGCATCTCAGCCAAAAGGAAGCATAGCAACCTTTTTTTTTTTCTTTTTCCTTGTAAGATATTACTTCCCCTCGAAGCAACACAGTAACAAATGAAAGCCCAAAATACCATCTTTTCCTTAAAAAAGATTCTTTTTTTTTTGGAAACGTAAATCCTGCTGATCTAAAAGAGCTCTGCTAAATATGAACTGTAGTAGCTCAAAAAAAATGAGCTCTTCACTTCACTGGAACACTTCCAAAAGGTGCATTCCTGGTGTCTGGAGCTGCTAAGGACTTCGATATGGTACACATGCTGGACCAAACCTTATGCTTTCTTGGATTCTTCTGAGCCATCTGAGAGCTGAAATTGATTTTTTTTTAAAATGTGCTGTCTAAGAACTTGAAAAGCAGAAAAAAAAGGTATGACACAAGGATGGAGTCAGTTATAGCCGTCATATCAAACTCGGGCTTTTGTTATCAGAACTGGTAGAAGCTGGTATTTTTTATCTAGCCAGAGACCTGTCTTTAAAAAATAAGAGACACACACACAAAAAAACCCAAACACTTATTTCTGACAACAAAGGAACTTTCCAACAYGCGCAGAGGTCTCTCTGGAAAACCCAGGGTGGAGGGTGATGGGGAGAAGGTGTGGGCACTGAAGGAGGACCAGGAGGCAAAGCTCTGTGTGGATGGCCCGAGTACTACAAAAACCAAGCAGTCTCAAGCGACYGGTGTAAACCTTCCTCTGCCACATCTTGTATTGAGTTTCATTTGGGAAACTGCCATGTGAGGTTTCCTGAACAGATAACTCATGGTATGAGAATGGCAAAATTCACTTACTGAGCTCTGCAAATTTAGTCAGATTTAGAGGTTCATTTACCCACTCTACAGAAAGTAGACTTTTGATTTCGAGGTTCACTTACCCACATTCCAGAAAGTAGACTTTTTTTTTTTTAAGGATTTTAGTAGAGAATGAGGTCACCAATATCTTCTCACACTTGTAAAATACAGCGCCAGAGCAGAAGATAGCTTGAACTTATATTTATGTACCCAGGAGAAAAGCATTGCTACAAAATTATCTTGTCAAGCTGCCTGTTTTCCCAGGAAAGTTTTCCCTAAATACATGACAAGCTCAAGACTGCACCTTTCAAAAAATTCAATCTCCATCTCTATCTGATCCTCAGTAGTTATTGTTGAAAGAACACTGCATATTTTAAGAACCAAACAGCACAGTGATTTCCCCACTTTTCGAGAGGGCCCATGTGCTGAAATCAATGTACTCTGCAATGTGTGGATTGCTCATTCACTATCAAAAAGATAAAATATATGAACTAAAGCTGTACTGTGAAAGCTGAGYAGAGCTGATGCTAAGCAGATATATTCAAGCAATGGAAATATGCTAATATATTCTGACAATTACWGAGTATAGGAGGAACTGGTTACCACGCTGATGCTTTTGGTCTAAGACCTAAACAAACAGATGGACTTTGACAATCAATAATGTCCTCCAAAGTAAAGTGTTAAGAATAATATGAAAAAAAGCTGATTTACTATTTGCTACTTTTAAAGAACAAAAATATTAATCAATGATTTGCCAAYATATTTATTACTTTTTTACAACATTAATTTTCCCAATAGCCTTGTCTTCCTTTTTGARTGGGACACAGAGAGTGGAGCCCTGCTTTATGTAATTTCCATGTTTCTACGCATGTAATTTTCCAGTTTCCACACAGAGGCTATTGTGTTCATACCTACAGCTATGATTAACTTCTACTARCTCCTACACAATCCACTTCACCTCTCATGGACTCCAGCGGCAAGATGCTATCCAGCACCAACGAGGCGTTTGAACCTATTCTTTCCTCTGCAACCCATGTGCACATCTTTATCCTTAGATCTTTTACTGTCTGAAGCAATGGCTCTAACTTGTATTTTCTATAAACACGTATGTAAGCAAGCCCAAGRTACTTACCAAAGCTGAATTACGGTCTGGAATGCATTTTTGGTTCAAGTAAAAAGTACTGAAACTAAGTAGGTATGGGAGAGAGCTGCTTGCTTGGAGAAACAGGGATGGGGAATGATTCAGCTGTACACTCTTACCTCTCAGGCACAGGACGCATTCAGTCGCCCCATTTTACACAACCTCATTCCCTACATGGTGTCTTGGACCGGATGGGGAGAACAGTCCTGCAGTGGAGACTAGGACTATGCAATCTGCAYGCAGGTGGTGAGCTCCTGAAGCTATATTAAGGCTGGAGCAGGGTGGATTAATTTTGAGGTTTGATACTCATAAACTCAAACTTTGGGAAAAAAAAAATGCACGGCGATGACACAGCTCAGAGCCTCGAGTCTCAGAGCTTCGCTGCGGAGCAACAGCTTTACAGCCTCAAGTTCACAGCGCTATCCTAATTGACCAAGAAGGGGTGAATCTCCATGAAGAGAGGTGAAAAAGCATACGGCTCCAGTAAGACACTGCTATTATAGGGCTTCAGAGAGTCAATGATGCTTTGGGGGCACTTAGCTAAATGGCCCACATTATTTGCTATTTAAACCACCTTCTATTATGCAGCCCTCCTTGGGTATCAAATGATCCACTGCCAAACAAAACCCACATTTAGCCTAAAGTTTATGGTAGTCAATGTGCAATTGTCAATCCCTTTGAAAGCAGTGGCAGTCGGTCTCATCACCATATTTCTCTCTTCAGGCCATGAATCCTTTGACCTATAGGGCCCTAGAAAACACAGCTGAAAGTAGGAAGATTTGTTCCACAAGAAGAAACAGCAGTGAAGGAAAAAAAAAAAAGAGAAAAAAAAGGAAAGATAAACACTCTGTGAGAGTTTGAGAGGAGGCCTGGCTGCTGCAACGTGCCTGCAGTGGGAAGGGTAGCACCAACTGAGCGTTTACCTTAGGATCTTCATAGACCTCAGGGTCCATATGCAAAATCTGCGGGTAAAGGGCTATCCAGTCTCCTCTCCTCAGACTGACTTCCTGATCCCCGTCGAGCTTGAGCACAAAATCCTCCTGGCAGATGCGGATGTTCATGGACGACGAGCACATCCGTAAGCTCTCGTTGAGGGCGCTCTCTGCGGTGAAACAAAAGCGGAGCAAGGGGAAACATCAAAAATAGGGGATAGGATTGGAAGTTATCMGTGGCTACAGCTGCTGAATCTCTACGGGTTTAGTAGGGCTGAAGGATGAAAAAAAAAAAGAAAAAGGAAAAAGGAAAAAAAACCACAAACAAAACAAAACATAAAGCAGACACCACGAGGAGGTAACAAACAGTCCCGCGGGGCAGGGGGCGGGCAGCTGCGATCCTGGGCGCTGGGATGTAATTCTCCCTGATAGTTCCGAGGAATCTTGTCGGCTGTAGGCAGTACYGGATTTTGGGTGGAAAGCCATTATTCAGGCATCACGCCGGAAACACCACAATCAAAAGACATGACTGCTTTATGCCTKCACATGCATTGCGAGGTTGCAAGCGAGTACCAGTCAGGGCGTCCAAGGAGCTATTTAGTTTGCCTTTCAAAAGCTGCTGGACCTAATGGCAGGRCTATACGCTAGGAAAATCATTCTGCTTGCTCTGCAGTCATTCTGAGGATTTTTAAATGTATTTATTTGGCTTTCAGTGCACTGTGTTGTCAAATGATAACATCTAGAATGGTCAGAGTGAATGAAAACAATTCATTATTTGCCTGGCAATTTTAGGAGCGAAAGACACTTTTAATTGACCAAGARAAAACAAAATACAATCCTTTCAGTAGCAGGGAAAGAGAGATTATTTCCATTTCCACCATCACATCCTGGAAGGCTCCAGAAGCTGAATGTCCTTGCTTTCCCAGTGGCCTTCACCTTTTGCTCCTAGCACGACAGATTTTATGGCTAATTTCCGGCAATTTATCCTGGCAGTTTGAGGAGGAATTCCTTTGGGAATAATATGCATAATTTGCATAAATCATTCTGATAGCATGTATATCAGCATGTAGCTCCTGTCTAGGGCTGCATCTCTCACTTTGTAATCAAAACTGACTATTTTTCCACCAGCCTGTAAGGGTGCTGTTATATGTGACTTGATTCCTTCAAATCATCAGTGTGAAAACGGCCTAAAATAGGTTTCATTTTCACATAATAATCCATTTGCGCTTGCATTTATGTTTTGTGATATCGGCTAAACCTCCCCTAAGTGCTCAGCAAGGCACTGTAACCCCRGCACCAAAAGGTTAGTCTATTAGAGACAGCCACTACCCAGTGTGGATGCATCTGAAATAGATAATAACAAACGTTCTTTCACTAAAAATTAAATCTGGTGCAGCATGCATAGCAAATAAAGTGGCCCTGGATGCTTTCTTGCAGGAGGTTTTTCCTTAAGCGTGCATTTGTCTAAAGAAATGAGGCTGCGGTCAGCTCTGGGTGGCCGGCGCCGTGATTCAATGTGACGTACAGTGAGTCTGTGCATATTCTTTTGGACTGCCTTCGTTACTATAATCAGGCAGAGTCAAATCGGCTTGTTGGTGACGAAGCCAGCGAAGAACTCCGGTTCCAGGATCTGGCCTCCTCCGCCGATAGCCACAAGGCACCTGACACGATGGATTTCAATTGGCACCGCTCCGGCAACAAAACTTTCCGCCGTACAAAGCCAGCGCCCAGCCCCGGCCCCTCGGCATCCTCCAGCCTCGGAGAGAGGAAGCCCACGGTTCCGACGCGGTAGCCAACATGTGCGGCAACACCGTTCGCGCAGGGAGTCAAAGGAGGAGAGCGGGGGGATGGAAGGAGAGGGCGAAAATGATTATTAAACTGCAGCTGCGAAAGAGCAGGGCCRTGGTGAGCGCCCGCCCGCCCGCCCGCCCGGAGAGCGTGGCAGTCGGTGCCCGCTCGGATCGCGAGTGACACTCGGGCAAGCATATCTTATGCACAAGTTAATCACAATAATGGAGCACAAAGTGTGGCTTAGCGGTCAGATCGTAAATGACAAATCTGCTTTACCTTCCAGGACCAGCTCTGCGCGCGAGGCGAGCTTGGCTCTCGCTCTGAGCGATCATGCCGATAATCATTAGATGACAAAAGTAATGAGTCGCGTTATGATCCGCAGAGGGGAATGGAGCTGCTACGGGCTTGCAGGCGGACATTAAAATAAAAAAAAAAAAAAACCCACAACAGGCAGCCGGCTTTCCACGAGCGCAAGCGCCGGGGCTCTACGTTGAGAAGAATGACAAGCGCACAATGCAAGTGCAGCCCTGCCTTGCAGTTGTCATAGTTCAGCAGACACCAGCCATCGCTGCTGACACACCAGCTGGGTAGCTCGGGAGGCCTTCCATGCTGCACCGCGAGGTACAGTAAATTATCCAGCACGGTAGAGCAACATCTGTTTCTGTGCTAGTGCCGAACAAACAAGGCAATTTGAGGCATACCAAGGGATAACCAAGCAGCAAATGAACATGACCCTCATTTCCACCCCCCCTCCCTTACACACGCGAGATGCTAAACTTCACTGTGCAAGCGCTCCATAAAGAAGCCCGGCTGTTGTTTGATAAGGTGTTGTCAGAGAGATTTTACATATTTTGGAGAGAGAGAGGGAGAGAGAGAGAGAGAGAGAGAGAGAGAAGGGGGAAAAAAAAAGAAAAAAAAGAGATATAGTATTGTTATTCTTAGAATCCTCCCACTTCTCTCTTCATTTCTCTTATACTAAAGCTAGCACTCAGCTTCCAATTCATTCTAGATGTTTTTTCTAAAAAAACTGTTTCAATATACTTATAAATATTCAGTCTTTAAACCCTAATTTGCTATACTTAGTTCACATGCCTTCAAGCATTTGTCTTCCAATTTCCACTGAATAAATGCGTACTAATGAGAAATAGAGCAAGCTGCTGAGGCAAAGCTGGGTGACTTGAGCCTGGCCTGCCACCAGCTTGTGATAGGCAGGCAAATTGAGTTAAAATGAAAAGTCTTGTCAGCTGAAATACAACATGGTAGCCAAACAGCAAGCTGTCAATCATCCAGCCAAAACAAGGGACTGCAGGTAATAAAAGGTCATTGTGAATCATAAGTGCATTTGGCTTTCATAGGCAAGTTAATTTTAATTAAACATGATCTCTATCTGTAAATGTTTTATAAAACTTATTGTGCATAATGGATTGTTAATTTTATACTAACACATAGCAGGTAATAGGGTGCTATAATTATTAGAGTGTACAGTAGGAAAATAGCTATTGAGTATGCAAATATTTGGGGGRTCATTTAACCACATGCATCATGGTGTGCCAACATAAATGATAATCTAAACAAGTTTATTTGCATCTTACTAAGAACTAAATGATGCTGCCCAGTCCATTCCAGGAAAATATACCATTTGCTTCCAAACCAACCGCAATTTTAACGCTTACCATTTGTGTTAGAGTTATGTCTTTTGTATTAAGCTCTTTGAGCGTTTCTACCTTTTCATCTATATGAAATGATTTTTCAAGCTGTGTGCTTTTTGCAGGAAATATCTGGAATTCAGCAATGACCCCRGGGCAAGAATATTTCACAGTCTAAATGAATGAACTAATATTAAACAAACGAATCACGCCTAGAATTAAATATACACTAAGCATGTTTCTGCTTTACCCTTTGCGTTTCCATTATAGCCATAAAACTGACAGACCATTCTCCTGTGTTTTACCATGTTAGAGCTCCACTGCGTGTCCTAATGACTAATAATGTACGTTATTCCGCTCTCACAAATAAGCATGTCTCACAAATAAGTCTTACGCAGATAGGACAAAAAGAGTATTGCCCTAGAAATGCCATAGGGAAAAAAAAAATATCCAGGGCCACGGTTTTGTAGGAAGAGCCAGTATTTTTTGTGGGTTGAAAGCATACGTTTTTGTTGTTGTTTTGTTTTTGTACTTTTTTAGTGATATACCTGTACTTTGAATGTAGAAGTAAATCAGGACATGTTGTTCCCTAGACCCAAGGAATCTGACCACAATAACAATACTGCTTCTTGAGAAGGGCTTTTTAGCAATTCTTGCTTGTCCTCCAAAGCRTGAGGAATCCAAAAAAAGGTTCTTGCTAGAGTAGGCCAGAAAGAGGACGGCGAATCAGAGCATTTAAAACAGGAGAGTGAGATGACAAGGTGATAAACATACAAGGATCCCACCTGGTCTGTCTTACTCAAGAGCAGGGACACAAATTCTCGGGTTTGTCGGCTCCGGGTTGGGAGAGGGGGAGCAGAAAGACTAAAGCTCATGCTCAGACCCTGTGATTGGACACGATTAGTGGTCACCCAAAACATTCTTCCTGCATAGATTTTGGTGTGCAAGAAAGGCAATCTTGGAGCTTTGTCACTCCTATATGCTTATTCACAAAACATCCCCTTTCATTGAAGAATGAATTTAATTCCCTCATAGCACAGATTTTTTTTTCTATCTTAGTATCTTATGGGACAGCATCCAGTCCTTTATTACCTAAGTGCTAGAAGAATCGACATCTAGTTTTTGGTTTTGCCACATCCACTTAAACACAATTATAAAATTTAGCAAAATACTAAAAGAATAGTATAGGATAGAATAGAACACTTTCCTCTGACACACAAACCACTTTTTTTTCCATAGCACTTTAAGATTTCAGGGAGTATCAGGGATAA